>JAVJIF010007331.1:0-64149 GCA_038442645.1 Agave tequilana | reverse complement strand
TTTTTTTACCCCTTTGTTGATGAATTGATAAAAAGGGAAGAAGATTTTAAAGTTTATATACTCATGCTTGTATTCTATGTTGCATATATGTGTTTATATTCATGATTAATATTCATGATTTGTTTGGAAACTATGATCTTACATTGAATATCTATAGTTTATTTGCTATGCAGGGTTGGGGGAGCTTTTACAAAGCTTTTCTCTATTCATACATATATAACTCCAAGAGTTTTGTCATCATAAAACATAGGAGATTGTTGGCCCAAAGGCCCATCATTCTAGTTTTGATGAAGATCAACTCATGTAGTTATAGTACTAATGATCTTGTTGTGTTTAAATTTCAGATATTGTCAAGATTTTAGTTGATGTTTAGCTTCACTAAAAGACTCAAAGTCAAGTTTGGAGCAACACATGGTGATTCAAGAGCTCAAGTTTATAGAACATATCAAGCACTCAAAGAGGAGTAGCTCGGAGATCAAGTTTGGATCAAGTCAATTTGGAGAAGAAGATCTACAAGAAGACTTGAGTTTAGAGTTTATTAGTTTAGATCTTGTATAAGGTATAAATTATTTTGATTGCTCTAGCTTATCACACACAAAAGTTTGGTTTCGATTTAACCGTTTACGTTTCGTATTTAGGTATTCAAAAATAAGTTCATATCATTTTGTTTGTGTATCCATACACTGTTGAGCTTCAAATATGTTTGAACAAACTTATTTTTGTATTTATGGAGTTTTGAAAAAACTATTTTTCATTTAAAAGTTTGGTTTTGAAAAATACGGTTTTGGTTTCTAGATTAAAATTCTTCATCTCAAAAATAAGTTCATATGTTTGTAATATGTTGTGATTTTTGTTCATACGTATTTGTGCTCTATTGTGTTTACATGAACTTATTTTGTGAAATTTTTTAGAATTTATTTGGGTTTAAAAAGATGTTAAAAATACTCAATATTTTGCTTTTGGGCTGAGCTGGTCGACCGAGCAGTCGACTGACGGCAGAGCTTATTTGCTTTGCCAGTCGATCGAATGGTCAACGACATGAAAAGCCCATGAGAGCCTTAGACCGATCGACTGACCGATCGACTGTAGTAGTTTTAGCTGACTGACTGGTTGACTGACCTATATTGCAGAGCTCTCGGTTGGTTTCGGTCGAACGGTCGGTCGACCACCAGAGAGCTTTGCTCTCTAGATGTAGCGTTCGGTCACCGCCCAGTCGACTGACAAACCTCAATGGATAAAAATACAACCGTTGGGCGGTCGACTGCCCGGTCGACCACAAGGCCAATCTGGCCTGGGTTTGAGCCTAATGGCTAGTTCTTTTTGGCCTATATATATGGGGATTCTGGGTGAGTTTTAACAAGAGTTTCAAGAGCTAATATTCTCACTTTAAACAGAGTTTTTCAACATGTTTTTCAAAAGTTTTATGCTCTAAATCCATATCGCTATTGTGTTTCAAAGTTTTGAAAAATCAAAGAAACTAAGTTTTGGGAAATTCTAGTTCTAATTTTCTAGTTTCTATATCTCTCAAGAAGTTTTTTTCAAGTATTTTCTTTTGTGCTTCACTTCTAAAATCTTTGTTTTCTCATAAGATTGAGCTATTCATTGCAGAATCTATCCTTTACTATCTTGTATTGTAAGCGGTGTTGTTTGTGATCTTTGTGATCACCAAGTGTTGTAACCACTCTTTTTCTTTGTGTTTGGCTTTGTGCCTTCCCTCTTATGTAGAGGTGATTGTTTTGTACTTACCTTTGTGCCTTCTCTTGTGTAGAGATTAGGTTTGTATCCTTTGTGGAGTCCTTAGTAGAGAGAGTTGAAATCCTTCTAGTTGAAGGTGGGGACGTAGAGCTTGGTGCTCGAACCTCGAAACATATCCTTGTGTTTGCATTTGGCTCTCTTTCTCTAAACTCTACTCTCTTTATATCTTGCATTGCTACTATTTTCATGTACAAATGCTTGATATTGTTTGTGTGCTCATACTTGTTATAATTCAAGAGAACTCTTGGAGCACCTCAACTCTTAATCCAGAGAAATCTTGAGGAGAAGTTCTAAAGCCCTTCACCAGGAATTCGGCTTCACTCTTTGCATATCACTTGTGATTAAATTTGTTAGTGTAAAAGTTTTTAATTCCGCATTATTTGTCATTAGATTATCAATACACCTATTCGCCCCCTCTAGGTGTACTTTCACCTTCTACCTAGCATACAACAAATGATTTTTTAAAATTAAATTAGCAATTAACAATCAATTCCTAAGAACTAAAGTTAATACTTTACTTAATTAGACAGCTCCTAACTGGTTTGGACAGAATGTAAGCTTACTGATAAACTTGTCAAACAAGCGGCTTGATTCTCCCTCCAAGACCGGGTACTTACTATTTTCAGTTACCCTTTCTAAACAAAAAAGTTTCTCAGTCCTTCCTCCAGGCCAGGTACCGCCATAACGGCTAAGTGGCCCTTTATAAATAAAAAAGTCTTCTTTAGCGAGTGTGAAAGTGTTCACCGGAGTTATCCTACAATGAGTCCACCTAATCGAGCTCGAAAGTCCTTAGGGGCCAACATTTAGTGAATTTTATTTAAAAAGCTTAGGTCAATGCAAATGAGGTTGGTGATTTTTTTGGTTCAAAAAAGGGTGATGAGATACCCACCTTATATTGTTTATGAGTTGTGCCCTTAAGATTTATTAAAATATGAACACAAATTAAATCCACTAAATAAAATGTAACAACTCAAATTATGAGTCCTTAACTAAATGTATGAATTGTGCAATTCATTTTTAGCGTTGTAGCAAAATATATATATGAAAGTACACCTAGAGGGGGGTGAATAGGTGTAAGGCTAATCTAATGATAAATAATGCAAAATTAAAAACTAATTGCAACACACTTAATGTAACCAAAGAGTGTAGCCGAATTCCCGGTGAAGGGCTCTGGACTATCTCCTCTAAATTCCTCTAAATAAGAGTTGAGGTGCTATATGAAGCTATCTTGGTTGAACACAAGTATGGCACACAATCAAGCCCAAGCATATAAATGATATGAATATGATGCAATGCACAATATAAGAGAGAGTTAGAGAAAGTGGATCAAACGTAAACATAAGGATATGTTTCGAGGTTCGAGCACCCAGCTCTACATCCCCACCTTCACACAGAAGGATTTCCACTAACTCGTCCACACAGGACTTCCCACATAGGGAACCTCCGCTAAGGATTTGGGCAAACACAATTTGGGAGTACACAACTCCTCTCTCAACTAATACAACCTCTCACTAGAGGCAAGGCACAAAGCCAACACAAGATCAACCTCTCACTAGAGGGATACCAACAAACTCAATCACCTCTACACTTAGAGGGATGGTACTTAGCCAAACAACAATCAACCTCTCACTAGAGGGATTAGGCTCAAAGCCATACAACCACAATCACCTCATACTTGAGGGATTCCAACACAGCCTCCACAATCACCTCTCACTAGAGGGATATCAACACAATCACCTCTCACTAGAGGGATACACAAATAAAGGAGGGTTACAACACTTAGTGGTATCAACAACCACAAACTAATCTTTTCTCATAAAAATAAGATCCTAATAGATAGGATAGATATGATAGCTCAAGTGTGAGAAAATAAAGTGTTTGGAACAAAGAAAAATACTTGAGAAAATCTCCAAATAGATATTGAAAGTTAGATAAAAAATCAATTCCAAAAGACACTTTTTCTTCGAAATTCTAACACTTTAAAAACAAATAAAGAATGATCTTTTAAGCCCAAAAACTCTTTTAAAAACTTACTATTAAACACTTGTAAAGGTGGGAAAAATTACTCTCTAAAAACTTAATCAAAACAGCCAATGATATGGGGTATTTATAGCCCCAATCCAAATCTACTCGTTGGCAGTAGGAAAGGGCAGTTTTGCCCTTCCAGTCGACTGGCCCAACGGTCATTTTTATGACCGTTGTGCCTCCGGTCTACCGCCCAGTCGACCAAGACTGGATACAGAGAGCAGCAGCTCTCTGCCGATTACCGGCCCGGTCGACCGGGACCATTTCCAGAGAGCAGAGCTCTCTGGACGGTCGACCGCCCAGTCAACCGGCCCACCAGCCTTGGCTGCGTGCACGTTCTGTGCACGTTGGTTGACCGGACCGGTCGACCGACTTCTGTTGCGGTCGACCGGTCCGATCGACCGGCAGACAGCCAGTCCAGCCATTATAGGATTTAAAAACTAGAGTTT
Source organism: Agave tequilana (assembly GCA_038442645.1). Taxonomy (NCBI): domain Eukaryota; kingdom Viridiplantae; phylum Streptophyta; class Magnoliopsida; order Asparagales; family Asparagaceae; genus Agave; species Agave tequilana. The sequence goes on along the minus strand of JAVJIF010007331.1, from coordinate 59,920 downwards.
TTATCTTTAATTAAATCTCATAAAATCACATAAATTCCACAAAAATTAGTTCTTATTATATCTTTGAAATACCAATATGTGTGATAAAAATTCAACATATTTCAAACTATTTGAATCATTTTGTGTTCTTAAAAATTTGTCTTAAACGAAAACTGTATTTTTCGAAACTAGGATTTTTGAAATGTAAAATCATTTCTCCAAAACTCATGCTACAAAAACATGATATTGAAACAACTTTTAAGCATGTTGTATATAGATAGAATCCAATATACATGAAATATAGTATATTTATGTTTTTGACTTAAAAACCAAGATCGGTTAAACCGAAAAACAAAAAACCAATAAACATGAAACTTATGTGTATATTGTGAACTTGAGCATATCAACACTATCTAATCTTTACACAAGATCTAAACATAATCTTAAACTAAACAAACTGATGTCTTCTTGTAGAACGTCGTCTCCAAGTCGACTCGATCAAAACGCGATCCAATGAGCTTGACTCCAACCGAGTACTAGATGCGATCTTGATGCTTGAGCTCTTGAATCACCATGTGAAAGCTCCAAAAACACCTTTGTGTAGGATCGCTGAGATAAGGACTAATTGCGGAATTATCTCTTGAAGGCAACAATTATCTGAAATAACTCAAGTCAACACAAATCTAAACAAGAAAGATTAGCGTTAAGAAAATAAACTAACTTGCATGTAAAGGAAAACAAATCTCAGAAATTAACAAACGCAAACAAAGAGATTTATCCTGGTTCGGTCCTTGTGACCTACATCCAGTCCCCAAGCCACCCGCTTGAGATTTTCCTTTAACTTTGATCTTGTCACCCAAAATCAATACAACATGTACACCACTTGTAGAATCCCCTTCTCCAAATGTGTACACCTTCTCTTCCACCAAGAGAACACCTTTTACCTTTGTACAACTACTTCTTCAACCAAGAAGTCTCCCGTGTACAATGGCACCTTGTACAACTTGCCTCTTCAACCAAGAAGCCTCCTGTGTACAAATCACTTTGAGAATTTACAATGCTTTTCCTATAGCCTTGGTACAGATGTGTATGTGGACAAGGTACTGTATAGGAAAGGTTAACTTCAGAGACTTCACTAATGGAATGTCTTTTGGTGAAGAATAGAAGTTAGGAATTCAGTTTTTGGTTTTCTGGAAATCTGGCTTTTGAAAAACTGAATGAAAACACTTGTAAATCTTAACCTTTGGCCTTAGGAATAACCACCCTATATATAGCTGAAGACTAGGGTTAGTTAGGGTAGTTATGGGACCAATTGAGAGGATGTAGACGTTGGAAAACGTTGCCAAAAGGTTTAGATAAGAGAAACTGTCCAACAGTCAGAAACTGCCTATAGTCGACTTGCCCATAGAGTTAGTCGACTAGCCTAGGCAAATTTCCTTCTATTAGTCGACTAGGTTTAACTAGTAGTCGACTAGAAAATGTCTGTTGGCAGAACAGGTTTCTGGATAACTACCTCAAGTCGACTGCAACTGCTATATAGTCGACTGGGTCAAGGATTTAGTCGACTAGGGACTTTCTATAAGTCGACTAGAAAAATAGATTAGTCGACTTGGTTTACTTCTGGTCGACTAATTTGACAAACAGAGAGTTGGTCTGTTTCAGGAAACAGGATTAGTCGACTGGGTATTTGGGTTAGTCGACTACATCAAGTATTTAGTCGACTTGACTTATGTATAAGTCGACTAATGGACCCTGAAGATGAATGTGTGTGTCAAGGCTTTTACATTCTACTTCAACTTTACAAACCACACTTTAACCACACTTCATCAACTCTCCTTGGCACATCTTGATCATGTTGGACTCTTGATTCGTCAAGTGTAGAGCTCCAAGTTAATTTGATCGTCACGAACGTCTTCATCGAAATAGGTTCCAACATTCTCCCCTTTTTGATGGTGACGCTTCGTGTGTGCATGTCCTCTCCCTGATATCTTTTCCTCCCCCTGCAGAAAATATGTTATCTTTTCCTCCCCTGCAGAAATGGGTTATAACAGATATAAAATATTTTGTTCTCCCCCTGCAAAATATATTAGTACATATATATATAATAACTTTTATATGGTACCTGCAAAAATAATCGTTAGTTGGTACCAATCATAAAACATCATATCTAACCTTTAGGACTCCAAATCCATTTAGAATTTGGTTTCCACCTGTTAGTATATACATAATTGCAAGAATCACATATATCATGCATGTATGAAGCAATATATGTATTTTTATCATAAAAGCTTAAATTCTTTGGAATCCATATAAACTTACTTTTCTTAGTCTTTCTTTTAACACAAGAACTATATGGATTATAACATGAAGATTTTGCAATATATCCAATACCATGATTATCATGTGACAATTTCTGAAAAGATAATACAGTATTCAAATTTTCTTTTCCTTTATTAAACTTAGTCACATTTTGCAAAAGATCTTCATATTTCTTCTTGAAAACTAACATATCTTTATCTAGTATAGATATTCTATCATTCAAAGAGTTAGTTTCATTTTTCAGAAAAATGTTTTCTTTTATAAACTTCTCATTTTCAGATTTCAAAGATGATATGACATTTTCAGTTTCATCTTGTTGAGAATTTATAGAAGAACATTGTAATGCATAAACAGAATTTTCCTGTAAAAGTTTCTCATTTTCTTTAATAAAAATCTGTTTTTCAGTTTTTCATTTTTCAGATCAAGAAATAATTCATTAAATGCATCAGATAGTTCAGAAAACGATACCTCTTCATCTTCTATTGCCATGTAACATAAGTTAACATGTTCAGTGGATTCTTCTTCATCGGAAGATGAGGAATCACTATGTTCTGAAGATGCCTCGTAGTTCTTCTTCTTTTTGAACTTCTTACTCTTGTACTTTTCTTTCTTCTTGAGCAAAGGACAATCCATCTTCATATGTCCTGGTTTATCACAATTGAAACATTTGAATTTACCTTGCTTAAGAAATTTTCGGAACTTCTTTGAGAGCATTGCCATCTCCTCTTCGTCATTATTGTCCGTGTCGGAAGATGCATGGAAGGTGAGTTCTTTCTTCTTTGAACGGTGTTGTCGTTCTTGGTCCTTCTTCCTTTCTTCTAACTGCACTTCGTATGCCATTAGATTACCGATTAGGTTTTCTAATGTCATAGTTGAGAGATCATTCGCCTCTTCAATGGCGGTTGTCTTCTTCTCCCATTCTGGTGTGAGTGCACGAAGGATCTTTCGAACTCTTTCGACTTGGGTGTAGTCCTTTCCAAGGGATGCAAGAGTATTGGTAATGTCGGTGAATCTTGTAACCATTTCGGATATGGTTTCATTCTCCTCCATTTTGAATAACTCAAACCTGTGGACAAGAACAGAAATTTTAGACTCCTTAACTTTACTAGTGCCTTCATGTGTTACCTGAAGAGTATGCCAAATTTGATGTGCAGAAGTTGCTGTTGACACTCGGTTGAACTCTTCTTTGGTAAGGGCACAGAATAGAGCATTCATTGCTTTGGCGTCAAGGTTGGCGTTCTTCTTTTGATCTTCACTCCAAGCGTTGTAGTTGGTTGTAGGCTTGGTGTACGTCGCTTCTACGATGTTCCAAAGGTCGTAGTTGAGTGACTGCAAGTAGATCTTCATTCTACACTTCCAGTAGTTGTAGTTGGTTCCGTCAAATAGTGGTGGACGTTGTGTAGAATGTCCTTCCTTGTATTGGGATGATGAGAACTCCGTTGCCATCCTTGTTGTTGACTTGTATCCGCCCTGATATCAAATGTAGGATCAGAGCGTGTACTTCGGTTGATGAAGTAGGAATGTAGATATCGGTTGATGACCCTCGCTCTGATACCAAATGTAGGATCGCTGAGATAAGGACTAATTGCGGAATTATCTCTTGAAGGCAACAATTATCTGAAATAACTCAAGTCAACACAAATCTAAACAAGAAAGATTAGCGTTAAGAAAATAAACTAACTTGCATGTAAAGGAAAACAAATCTCAGAAATTAACAAACGCAAACAAAGAGATTTATCCTGGTTCGGTCCTTGTGACCTACATCCAGTCCCCAAGCCACCCGCTTGAGATTTTCCTTTAACTTTGATCTTGTCACCCAAAATCAATACAACATGTACACCACTTGTAGAATCCCCTTCTCCAAATGTGTACACCTTCTCTTCCACCAAGAGAACACCTTTTACCTTTGTACAACTACTTCTTCAACCAAGAAGTCTCCCGTGTACAATGGCACCTTGTACAACTTGCCTCTTCAACCAAGAAGCCTCCTGTGTACAAATCACTTTGAGAATTTACAATGCTTTTCCTATAGCCTTGGTACAGATGTGTATGTGGACAAGGTACTGTATAGGAAAGGTTAACTTCAGAGACTTCACTAATGGAATGTCTTTTGGTGAAGAATAGAAGTTAGGAATTCAGTTTTTGGTTTTCTGGAAATCTGGCTTTTGAAAAACTGAATGAAAACACTTGTAAATCTTAACCTTTGGCCTTAGGAATAACCACCCTATATATAGCTGAAGACTAGGGTTAGTTAGGGTAGTTATGGGACCAATTGAGAGGATGTAGACGTTGGAAAACGTTGCCAAAAGGTTTAGATAAGAGAAACTGTCCAACAGTCAGAAACTGCCTATAGTCGACTTGCCCATAGAGTTAGTCGACTAGCCTAGGCAAATTTCCTTCTATTAGTCGACTAGGTTTAACTAGTAGTCGACTAGAAAATGTCTGTTGGCAGAACAGGTTCTGGATAACTACCTCAAGTCGACTGCAACTGCTATATAGTCGACTGGGTCAAGGATTTAGTCGACTAGGGACTTTCTATAAGTCGACTAGAAAAATGGATTAGTCGACTTGGTTTACTTCTGGTCGACTAATTTGACAAACAGAGAGTTGGACTGTTTCAGGAAACAGGATTAGTCGACTGGGTATTTGGGTTAGTCGACTACATCAAGTATTTAGTCGACTTGACTTATGTATAAGTCGACTAATGGACCCTGAAGATGAATGTGTGTGTCAAGGCTTTTACATTCTACTTCAACTTTACAAACCACACTTTAACCACACTTCATCAACTCTCCTTGGCACATCTTGATCATGTTGGACTCTTGATTCGTCAAGTGTAGAGCTCCAAGTTAATTTGATCGTCACGAACGTCTTCATCGAAATAGGTTCCAACACTTTGTTGAAGCTAATTACCTACTAATTTCGTGATCAAATATCTGAAACTAAATATAATAAGATTATTAGTAAACTATAACTACATGAGTTAATCATCTTCAAAACTAGAGTGAAGGGCCTCTGGGCCATCAATCTCCCCCTTTTTGATGATGACAAAACTCATGGAGTTTTATATGCATGGATTAAAGTTTAACTTCATAGAAGCTCCCCCTTAACTCTTGCATAACAATAAACAATAAAGATATGTCATGAATGCTCAACATAAATATGCATGAACATGATATTTGATACCAATGAAATAAATATGTTCTTGATACCAACAAAAGATGCTCTGATACCAATCTTGATACCAATGGTAAAAGGTAACAAATAAAAAACATGCATATATAAAAACTCCAAATTTCTCTTCCCCTTTTTGTCAATTCATTAACAAAAGAGAACAAACATTAAAGACATAAATAATATTTTCTTTTTTCCATAAATCAAAACAATAAAAGTGTATATGCTATATACATTCATGAAGAGGAGAGACGTGAAGTTAACTCCCCCTGCATACATGCATTTATATGAAAAGAGATGATTAAACCCTAACCACATAAAACATGATATACAATGTATATAAGTAGATGTGAAGCCCCTCCTACACATGTGTAAGACATAAAGAAGAGCGGTCAAGCTCCTCAATATGAGTTACACTCAACATGAATCAATATATAGAGAAGATGTTAAACTTCCCTTACATATAATCAATAAATATCAAAATATTTGATGCCAACTTATGATACCAATTGAAAATAAACAAAAATTTTAAAGATACCAAAAGATATTAATTGAAAATATCTTGTAAACTTTTGATACCAATGAAAATGAAACATTATATGCTTTGATACCAATTGAAATATATATGTAAATTTTAAATCATGATACCAATTGTAAACATTTTGTAATTTTGATACCAAATGAGAATATTTTATAATTTTGATATCAATTGAAAGTGAAAACCAAATATTTTATTTAAACATAACTTATTTCAATATGGATACCAATTTAAAAATGAAATATGATACCAATTGAAAAACAAACCAACTATTTGGTTAAACAATTCATTTTGCAATAAGGATACCAAATTTTAGAATAAAGCCAAATTAAAATTTTTGATACCAATATTGAAAATGTTAGTATATTCCAAATTAAAATATTTTTCATTAAGTGCATAGGAAACTAATTGAAAAAAAATATACCAAATTATAATATTGATGAAAAATGATATGATTTTAATTTTGTGTCATAAAGTGTGGGAGTTGGATACCAATTGAAAATATAATTGATTTAAAACTAAAACATGAAGTTTTCTCCCCCTTTATGAAATACCAATGAAAATGATGCATAAGCTTGGATAAAATACCAATTTGAAAAGTAATGGTCATTAAGGAGTAAATCAAGCTTAGCATAAACATAATTTGTGCTTTAAGATGTAAAGATATAGTAAGTACAATCAAATCATATATATATGTATGAAAAAGTAAATACAAATAGAAATTGATACTTTTTGAAGTTTAGAAGCATACATATATTGAAAACCAAATATGAGTATACAACTTATGAAAATATCAATTGGGATATCAATTAAAAATATGATGAGAATCAAGCGTATAACTCATACCTACCACCCATTCATGCACATGTTTAAATAGATTTTCAATTAAGAGCATACAAGGCACGGTCGCCCATCCAACCGCCCTTTAACGGGTAGGGGTTTTTAAAAATAAGTCTGAAAATAAGTTTAGCATATTTGAAAACTCTACCACATGAAGAATAACGCAACTAGTTTTATGAAAAACTTGAAAACTGGTACGAAATCCTTTAAGTAAGGAATAAAGCAAGAATATTTTTCATGAAAATCACATAATCAACACTCAAAGTCTATATAGCACAAAACATACTCGTGAAAATAAAGTCATGAGGAAACGTCAAATAATGTGAGTGTAAGAATAATGTAATCACAAAATTATGAGAATAGGCAATAAGGCTCAATGTGAAATTCCTTTATAAACGAAAACACGAAAATCATTAAAATTTAATTTTCAATAATACAACTTCAAGGCATATGTATGTTTTGTACAAATTAGAGTATACATACATATAAACATGAACGAGTCCACAAAAATATATGCATGAAGGCAAGTGGCTCAAGGATGTATATGTATAACTATTAGTTTAGACAAAATAACACATACATGAAGTTAAACATATACGAAAATATGTACAAAGGGAATACAAGTTGAAATGCATGAATCATCAAAACTAGGCTATACTAGTACATCTAATGGGTACAAATGAGCAATCAAGCACAAATATATAATAATTAATTTGTGGCTCACTAGTTGTACAAGTTTGACACAAGTTTTAATGAAAGTTACATTTAAACATGTATTCAAAACATGAAGTATAAAACAAAACATAAACCAATATGATCATTAAGTAAATGCACATGTCTTAGACTAGATATGCAACATAGCTAAACTAAAGTGAGAACACAATAATATACATCCATATAGAATATGGGTGTATCTCAATTACTATGCATGTATGTCATAGGTCTAAATATCACGGCATTAACATACTAATCATGAAAAAACATGCTAAAAATCAATCATGAAAGCATGTAAACATAAATAAGGAGTTAGAGATCGTTACCAAAACCATGAGGGTACATCTCTAGACTCCAAACCAAGGTGGTCCTCCCACCAAACACCCCTTGAAAGTGATGCATCTAAAATAGTCACCTTTAAGCTCGGAACGCATCCACCTCAAGGCACCAATACTCTCACATCGAATGAGAGCCCACACCTACATCAAATAAAATAGGGGTGATTTTTGGTACCCATACTCTGTTGGGTCCATGGGGGTTAGCTCCTTTCCTAACCCAAATAAATCTATTTGTAAAATTCGAATGATGAATTCTATCAAAGCAAAATTTTGCAAGGTGGCCCTTACGTCGACAATGTGTACAAGTATACACATGAGCATACATTGTGTTATGAGTGTGAATGTGAGGAGCATGTGTATGCCGTGGTTTGTGTGCATGCATATGGGGAATTTGTTTCTTGCGAAACATGGATTCCAAACGTGTGTGGTTCAAGGCACATTGGCTCAAAGTGGAGCCCAAATAATCAACACTCTTCTTTAACAAAAATATATCATTTTCAATTATAGAAGAGGTGCATGTAATAGATATACTAGGTGGTGAAACTATACTAGCATGGCAAACATGTGTGTCTAAATCATTTTTCAAAGATTTATTTTCATTAGAAATTAAATATAATTTATTTGAAATAGAAATAATTTGTTTTTCAAAGATTCATTTTCTTTTAGCACAAAGTCAAGTTTGAGGATATAACCTCATTTTTCTTCAAAATTATTTACAATCATTTATATTTTTCAAAATTTAATTTTCTTTTAAGACAAGTTCAAGTTGGGATTTCAAAGAGTCCCTCTCATTTGAAATCTCATCCCGTTCTTGTAAAACAACATCAAGTTTAGAAGACAAATTTTTATTTTCTTCTATTAATTTGCACAACTTTTCTTTTTCAAGAGATTATGTCTTTCTAACAATTTTCACAACCTATAACTAGTTCGTTATTTACAGCATGTGCATCCATATATTTATCACAAGAAGAACTAGCACTATCTAGTTGAGTATCCGAATGTACCTCAAGGGAGTCATTCCCTTAGACCATGAAGCAACGTTGGTCGGATTCTTCTCCACTAGATTCCTTCTCCACTTGGATTGGCAACTGAAGCTTTGGAGAGGTCAAGATGTTCCACACTGCAAAGGTGGAATTACAATGAGAAACTATATTTAAATATTCTTTGCTAAGTGATTTTCTGAGTGCCTCTAGGGCTAGTGCATTGGCCTCTAAATGCTTACTATTACTAAGGTAGGATTCCTTGGTAATGGCAAGGTTAGGTTTAAAACCCATGACTTTTAAATGCCAACTCATCATGACCTTTCATATATCAATTTTTGAGATATCAAACATGGGAGGGCTATCCATGAGTGCAAACTATATGTGTGCAAATGCAAGTATAGATTAGCAAAACCAAGATCTCACTCTTAGGTGGTTAAACCTAATATCAAGAGCGTAGGCTCTGATACCAATTGAAAGTACACCTAGAGAGGGGTGAATAGGTGTAAGGATAATCTAATGATAAATAATGCGAAATTAAAAACTAATTGCAACACACTTAGTGTAACCAAAGAGTGTAGCCGAATTTCTGATAAAGGGCTCTGGACTATCTCCTCTAAATTTCTCTAAATAAGAGTTGAGGTGCTATATGAAGCTCTCTTGGTTGAACACAAGTATGGCACACAATCAAGCCCAAGCATATAAATAATATGAATATGATGCAATGCACAATATAAGAGAGAGAGTTAGAGAAAGTGGATCAAACACAAACACAAGGATATGTTTCGAGGTTTGAGCACCCAGCTCTACATCCCCACCTTCACACAGAAGGATTTCTACTAACTCGTCCACACAGGACTTCCCACACAGGGAACCTCCACTGAGGATTTGGGCAAATACAATTTGGTAGTACACAACTCCTCTCTCAACCAATACAACCTCTCACTAGAGGCAAGGCACAAAGCCAACACAAGATCAACCTCTCACTAGAGGGATACCAACAAACTTAATCACCTCTACACTTAGAGGGATGGTACTTAACCAAACAACAATCAACCTCTCACTAGAGTGATTAGGCTTAAAGCCACACAATCACAATCACCTCACACTTGAGGGATTCCAACACAACCTCCACAATTACCTCTCACTAGAGGGATATCAACACAATTACCTCTCACTAGAGGGATATTACAAATAAAGGAGGGTTACAATATTTAGTGGTATCAACAACCACAAACTAATCTTTTCTCACAAAAACAAGATCCAAATGGATAGGATAGATATGATAACTCAAGTCTGAGAAAATAAAGTGTTTGGATCAAAGAAAAATACTTGAGAAAATCTCCAAATAGATATTGAAAGTTGATCAAAAACCAATTCCCAAAAGACTCTTTTTCTTTGAAATTCCAACACTTTAAAAATAAATAAAGAATGATCTTTTAAACCCAAAAACTCTTTTGAAAAATTACTATTAAACACTTGTAAAGGTGAAAAAAATTGCTCTCTAAAAACTTAATCAAAACAGCCAAGGATATGGGGTATTTATAGCCCCAATCTAAATCTGCCCGTTGGCAGCAAGAAAGGGCAGTTTTGCCCTTCCGGCCGACCGCCCGGTCGACCGGCCCAATGGTCATTTTTATGACCATTGTGCCTCCGGTCGACCGCACGGTCGACCGAGACTGGATACAGAGAGCAGCAGCTCTCTACCGGTAGACCGGCCCGGTCAACCGGGGCCATTTTCAGAGAGTAGAACTCTCTAGACGGTCGACGGCCCAGTCGACCGGCCCACCAGACTTGGCTGCGTGCACATTCTGTGCACGTCGGTCAACCGGACCAGTCGACCGACTTCTGTTACGGTCAACCGGTCCGGTCGTCTGGCAGACAGCCAGTCCGGGCATTATAGGATTTAAAAACTAGGGTTTTTATCTTTAATTAAATCCCATAAAATCACATAAATTCCACAAAAATCAGTTCTTATTATATCTTTGAAATACCAATTTGTGTGATAAAAATTCAACACATATTTCAAACTATTTGAATCATTTTTTGTGTTCTAGAAAATTTGTCTTAAACGAAAAACTGTATTTTTCGAAACTAGGATTTTTGAAATGGAAAATCGTTTTCTTCAAAACTCATGCAAATACAAAAACATGATATTGAAATAACTTTTAAGCATGTTGTATATAGATAGAATCCAATATACATGAAATATAGTATATCTATGTTTTTGACTTGAAAACCAGATCGGTTAAACCGAAAAACTAAAAACCAATAAACATGAAAAAAACTTGTGTGTGTATTATGAACTTGATCATATCAACACTATCTAATCTTTACACAAGATCTAAACATAATCTTAAACTAAACAAACCGATGTCTTCTTGTAGAATGCCGTCTCCAAGTCGACTCGATCAAAACACGATCCAATGAGCTTGACTCCAACCAAGTACTAGATGCGATCTTGACGCTTGAGTTATTGAATCACCATGTGAAAACTCCAAAAACACTTTGTTGAAGTTAATCACCTACTAATATCTTGATCAAATATCTGAAACTAAATATTACAAGATTATTAGTAAACTATAACTACATGAGTTAATCATCATCAAAACTAGAGTGAAGGACCTCTGGGCATTTTATATATATATATATATATATATATATATATATATATATATATATATATATATATATATATATATATATCCAAACGCCAACTTGCAGGAAATAACACATTAATTTCCTAAATGCAAACTAAATGATGCATGTCCAAAGAAAAATCTGTCTCTTTTCTTGAAATATCATTTTAAATTAGGTGAAAGTTGTGATGTATTTTATATGTTTTTAACATAATTTTTTATGATCAGAACGAAAAAAAATTAACAAAAGAGGAAATATCTAACCGGATTTACGAATATTAAAAACTTTTAAGTCTTTGCTTTTGCTCCTCCAGGTTAACTCCCATGCTCTTCTTGTACCTGATAAAAGAAAAAAAAAATTAGTTTCTATCTTTAATAAAGAAAACAAGCAAAAATATCCTCGGCTTAGGTGCCAAAATTCGATCACTTTAAAATGGTGTCGTTAAATTTGTAAAAATGATACAAATTAAAATTTAAAACTAACTACTACAAGGGAATATAATAATGAGTCTGAGTTGAATCCACAGATAGATTTTTGTTGACTTTTTTTTTAAAGTTTGTTGGAGAAAATAGTTGATGTACTTTTGTCTTTTCTAATTTTTTAATTAATCGAACTAATGCAAATATCAAATACTCAAGAGATATTAGTTTCAAAAAATTCTTGGATTTTCAATTGACCTAAATCTCTGGTTTGGAATCGTGAAGTCACTAATAATTTTCTCAATCACCTAGGCATAATCTATCAATTCGTTATGCTAGAAGCACAAATATGTATAGACTATCTCGATGATAATGACAATAATATTAAATTAATGTAATAATAACTTTCCCCAGGCATAGGTTATCTTAGTTTAAATCCTAGGCATAACCTATCTCGAGTTTTACTCAAACACTAAAATAATAATAAAAGCATAATATCACACCTCTAAAAATTAGAATAGTAATCACAGTCATAGAAATTAGGTTTTATAACCCAAGAATAATATTTCTACTCACTTATGCTTTTTGCAAGATTAATAAATAAACCAATCGATTTCATTGCAAAAGAAAAGAATATTATTCAATACAAAGAATATTACTTAGAGTGTAATATCTCTAGTTAATTATACTGTATTTTTAAATATTTATTTGGCTATATTATTATTTTATAATTATTAATTAACTTGATTTATAACTTATAATGATTATATATACAAATTATATTGAGACATTATATATTAATTTGACTTAATATATATATATATATATTATTACCATTATTATAAATTGTTATGAGTATTTGTTATTATTATTAATATTGTTGTTGTTATTATTATTATTGTTATTATTATGTATTTATTATTGAGTATTATTATTACTAATAGTATTTTACCATTATTATTATTATTATTATTATTATTATTATTATTATTATGTATTAGTATCTCTTTCTATTTTCCCAAGCCTAAGTCCAACCAAGCCCAGAAACCAGAGACCCCAACCCATTAGCCCGTAACCCCCCATATAATCTCTCCCTAATCCTAACCCTAACCCTAATCATAACCCTAATCCCATCTTTCCCCTTCATCATCTGCATGCAACCATCTCCCCGTCATCTCCAACCAACCTTAATCGTGCTTCCCTCCCTCCTCCTATCTCAGATCCCCTCATCTGCGACCTGCAGCGAGCATCACCTCCAACCACTGCCGACCATTGCCAATACCATCTCCAATGAGCAACGCACACTCGAGCTCCTCTTCTACCATCTCAGCATGCACCCTGTGCAGCAGAACCATGGCCTGCATCTTCCCCTGCTCATGTAGATCCGAAGCCTCCCTAACACCTCCTTCCCTTCCTTCATCATCTCCCCTACATCCACAGACCACCACCATCAGCCCCATCATCATGGTTGTCATCCTCCTCGGCCACAACCCCTACAACCAATCACCACTGAACACCCAACCATGTGCCACAACCAACCGCCCTTCACCTGCTCCGCAACTCTGCAACCCACTTGCTCTGCGTGTGTCGCTAACTCCTCCGCGATAACCCACTCAACCACAACCCCATGGCAGGAGCTCCTCCTCCTCCTCCATATAGAGACCACCTTCGCCGCGTGCCGCTGGAGCCCAATCCATCTTCTAGTCGACCTTTGCGCATGAACCCAACACCCCTTGCTCCTCTTCTTACTCTCTCTGTGTATTATGCTCTATGTGTGTGTGTGTGTGTGTGTGTGTCTTGATTGGGAAAGAGTTGTGTAGAGTATTAGCACAAATATTAACAAAGAGATGAAGGTTAGAAACAACCTTAAGTGCTTAGTTCACTCCACAAATGTATATAATATGATTGATGTACCCTTTCTTATCTCCGCTATAGCATAGGGCTATACCGAGTCGAATCTCAGGGAGAGCTCGCGATGGAAGCTTTACGATAGGTAGTGAAGTTAGAAAACGAGAATTCTTCTTTGTTTAAAGAATAAAGAATCAAAAGAAAAACAAATGAAAGAATTGGTGGATATGTTCATGGTGAAAAAGTCGGAAAAGAAATCAAAACAAGATTGGCTTCGGACTAAAACCAAAAGAAAAGAAAACTTTGAAGAAGACTTTGAATGAAAGAAAACCATGACTAGCTAACCTTACTACCTTGCTAAAACTTACTAAACTCCGTGATAGTGATACGTGCCTCATGTTGATTCATCGGCATGGATTTGTCTTGCGTGTTGGTCTAATTACTTTCCCACTAGGATGATGGGGATCATTCTTGGACTTGTCTTGTAGCCTCCATAGATGGTCATAGGCCTACAAGATAGACTTTCAATAATGGAATCAAAAGAGATACACTCAAGGGATGCAAATGAAGAACATACAACATTCATTAATGGACATAAAGAAGTTGTACATCAAATAGCATATTGGTGATCCATCTCCATGTTCCATCAAGGCACTTGTTCAAAGACAAGGCTCTAAATGAGGCACACATGAATCATATGGAGAATTACAACAAGATACTTGCCAAGAAATGAAAGAAAACCCATCGGAGAAGAGAAGACCATACAACTTGCAAGATGAAATAAAGCAATCACCCATGAGTTAGTAGTTAGCAAGAGTAGTGGTTAGCTAGTACATGGAGAAAGAATTAGCTACAAGCCATTACAAAAGAAAAGCTAAGCATGAATTAAATTGCAAGAAAGTAAACAAGCAAGTAAAGAAAGCAATCAAACTAGAATCAAGCTCAAGTAGAGAAGTATAGAATGGATCAATCCTTGCATAGCTTCAAGTTGTCACTCCTTGATGATACAAGCTCTCTCTCTCATACAACTCTCTCTTGCAATGAAATCTAGGGAGAAGAAGATCATAGAGAGCTAAAAATCCTAAAGAAAAACTAACAAAATACAAATCTTTGCACTAATCTCTCTCTCTTCTCTGTTCAGTTTTTGATCGCAGGTCCAAATGCAGTATTTATAGGCACAGAGAGAACTCTCCAGAAGACGAACAGGTGGCCAAAATCTGGGATTGAATGGCCCAGATTTTGCGGTGGATCCGCGACAAGGCGCGGCACTTTTGTGGCCGTTGGATCCCAAATTTTGTTACAAGTTTGTTACAAGGTTGTTATCCACGTGGCCTTCTGGATTCTTCATTGGGCGCGTGGATCTCTCTAGATCTTGATTTCAAATCTGGGGCTTATCTTAATCTTTGATTTAATCACTTTAATTATTGCTAATTAAAGTGATTATTGGCTTTCTCTCCATTAGAGTGTGTACCTGCAAATATATAGAGAAGATGAGTAAAAATCATATATTTATTTATTAAATGCATGGGAATTATGAGGTAAAATATGCAATATTGAGTTACAATCACTCTATGTGAGGGGTGTGTGTCTTGTGTAATGTATGGGTGTGTCTCTGTGTGTGTATGTAAGTGTGTGTTGTGTATGTGTGTATGTGTGTGTTACTCCCCCCTCTCTGTGTATATGTGTGAGTTTATACATGTGTAATCTCTCGCAGTTGTGAAACCCAGACCTGATAACCCAGTAATAGAAGACTTGGATTCGTGTTCGCAGAGTGCGGACACGCAGCGCTATTTAGAGATCCGGAGCAGTTCGTGCAATGCAGACCTGATGGTGATTCAAACTCAGATTTGTGTCATTTCATGTGAGTGTTTGCTTTATTTGTTTATTTTATTTGGGCGCTTATCTCTGGCATTTTATGTGAGCTAATGAAATATTGATCTATTATTGCATGTGAATATATATTAATTTTCGGCATTATTCTGTTATTTATATAATTTTTTAGTGCGTATTTCAATTGTTTAAAATAGAGTTTAGTACAGGATATAGGATTTGGATAGTATGGGAGTTAGTGATGATTTGAATCTGACTTGATAATTGTTTAATAGCTACCGACTAATGACTATTCAATTATATTATTTTTTTATAAAATATTTAGAGACGTTTAAATTGGAATACTTAGAGTTATTTTATGGTTCCGAGAATTAGATATAATGATCAAAAATTATTCTGTGAGAGATAATTTAGATATACTACAAATGATTGATCAGATGAATCTTGACATTTATATGTTTATAATTTATTATTTTATCACCGAGTTATTATTGTTCTATCATTTCATGTGTAGATGTTTACCACTTCAGATTCAGATTAATTGTGATAATCTAAGTATGTAAGTTGGATTGATCTTGAGTTGATTGGTTCGTTGTTGTGAACAGATGGTAAGATTTTATGTGAGTTAAATATCAGCTATATATTTGATAATAATTTAGATAGGAATTCTTTTGGATATTGAAGATGGATTAAATATGATGTCACTTTATTAAAAGACTGATTTTCTTGATGCTCGGATATATAAATATATATATATATATATTGTTGGCCCAAAGGCCTTCCACCCTAGTTTTGATGATGATTAACTCATGTAGTTATGTTTACTAATATTCTTATTGTTTAAGTTTCAGATCATTAACCAAGATATTAGTTGGTGATTAGCTTCAACAAGGAGTTTAGAAGCTTTTCATAGTGATTCCAGGGCCAAAGCTTCAAGATCACACATTGCCTAGCCCATGGATGGAGTTTTGGAGCAAGTCAACTTGAAAATGAAGATCATCAAGAAGACTTAGTTATCCATAGTTTTTAGTGTGTTTTAGATCCATTTGTAAAGCTTAGTATAGTTGATATGCTCAAGTGCACAAACACACACGTTTTCATATTTTGGATTTGGTTTTCATGAATAGTAGATCAAAACAAGTTTACATGATTTATATGTATAATAGATGTATTCTAGTTATACATACATGCTTACACTTCCTATACAAACTTATTTTGACTTTCCTATTCATGTATTGAAAAATCAAGTTTGACAAAAATACAAGTTTTGTTTTTGATAAAATTTGCAAGACTCAAAAATGAATTGATATGTTTGATATATGTCTTGAAATTTTTATCACTTGTTTGTGTTTCAATACAAAATGTTAAAACAAGTTTTGTGGATTTTAGAAGACTAAAAAGATTTTTCAAAATATTTTTAAACTAATTTTCTGACCCAGATTTCTGTTCCAGGCTTCAATCAGTCGACTAAGTCAACTGACCTAGTCGATTTGGCTGAAGTTGGTCGACCGGGCCGGTCGACCGACGTGCACAAATCTGTGCACGTTTGGAGACACTGGGACGGTCGACCGTCCGGGTCGACCGGGTCTGAGAGCTCTGCTCTCTGTTTGTTTGGGTCGACCGGGCGGTCGACCGGGTTTGCCCAACGGTCAAAAATATGACTGTTGGCGGTCGACCAGGCGGCCGACCGCCAAGCCTGTCAGGCTGCCACATCAGCCTAACGGCTAGTTTCTGGTTTGGCCTATATAAACCCCATCTCTTTTGGTTTTTGGCTAAGGTTTTTACAAGAGAAAAATTTCCAGTTTTCCTGAGTTTAAAACAAGTTTTGAAAAGAGTTTTTGGGCTTTAAACTTCTCATCTTTATTGTTTTGGGTTTTGGAAAATCAAAGAAAACTAGGGTTTTGGGAGATTGCATTGATTTTCATTTTCTATCATTTACAAGAGATTTCCCTAGTAATTTTTCTTTGTTGCTTGTTTCCAAAAACACCTTGTTTCCACACTTGAGCTATCTTCTATCCTAATCTATTTAGGATCTTGTTTTGTGGAAAAGAGAGAAAAGAGAAAGTGTTTGAGGTTAAGCCTCCAAGATTGTAAACCCTCCTTGCTTTTGTTGTATCCCTCTTTGGTAGAGGTTAATCGGAGTGGTATTGAGTTTGGATCCCTCTTCGGTAGAGGTGATTGTGTTTGAGTTGTATTGGCTACGAGCCTTATCCCTCGTCGGTAGAGGTGGATTGTGGTTGTATTGCCTCGGTGGCATTGAGAGAGGAGTTCGGTACTCCTATAGTGGATTGAAAATCCTACACGGTGGTGTAGGCGGGGATGTAGAGTTAGGGGATCGAACCTCGAAACATATCCGTGTGTTTGCGTTTGATCCAATATCTCTCAACTCTCTCTCACTTTACATTTGTGCAAAGCATCATTCATTCATATTGTCATTCATTCATTGCTTGTGTTGCCTTGCATTATTTCATATTTCTATTCATTCTTATATGCTTGGCTTGATTGTGTGTGCGCCTCACTTGTACTTAATCAACAAGAGCTTCACATAGCACCTCAACCCATTCAAGGGGAATCAAGAGGAGTTAGTCCAGAGCCCTTCACGGGGAATTCGGCTACACTTGTTGATTGTATTAAGTGTGTTGCAAAATTTGCATTAGCTTCCGCATTTAGCGCATTTAGTTCACTAGATTAGCACTTACACCTATTCACCCCCCTCCCTTTAGGTGTTTTTCATATATATGTAATTATTTAGAGTTGGAGTTGATAGGGGATTTACATTCATTACATTAGATTTGGGATAATATTTATATGAGAATTTAATTAGATATTGAGTATTTATTTAAAAGTGATATCGCTTTATAAAAGATTGCAATTTGGACTTGGATTATCAGTAGTCTTGATTGGAGTATGGTTGACTTGAGATTAAAGAATGTGTGTAGAATGAATTTGTCTGAACTAGTACAGTTATACAGTTGATTTGTTACTTTAATTTTTGGATCCTATGATTTGAGCTCGAGTGTAGTGGGTATTGATTGATGATCTTAATCAGATTTGATAGTGGTGGTTGGTTTGATATAACTGAGTTTTTATTTCTATCGACTGAGATTTGGATACACCAGCAACTTGAGGATGGATATATCGATGACTATGAGGATTAGAGTAATTTGATATAATGAGAGAACAGATTTATTGGTCTCCTGAACTGTAGTTTGTTTTATCGGATTACTTTGATGACGGATTTAATATTTGATATGTATAGTGGTTGTATTGAGATCAAATATTATGGGCCAATTACTGTTATATTCTAGAGTATACAGATGAGATCTTGATTGCTTTATATGAGATTGTGTATTGATGAATCAGTATCCCGACACATTATAGTATAATTCATGTTACTGAAATTACTAGGAATTATTATTATACGCTAACATCATAATATTATTATATTTTTATATTGTTATTGTAATATCCCTAATTAGAAATACTGTATTTTTATTTTTCTAAGTATTTATTTTTGTTATACTGGTTTTTTATTATTATTTTACTTGATTTATAGATATTATTATTATTAATGTAAAAACTATTTTTAAGATGGTAAATGATAATTTGGCTTTATATATTATTACCATTATTTTCTATCAATATTTTTAATTACTTATGACTATTATTTCTATTATTAATTTTTTATTATTAATTCTTATTATTAGCAGTAGTTATTACAATTATTATTCTTCCATTATGAATATTTACTATTATTATAAGTATTATTATTACTACTATTGTTAATGTAGTTATCATGATTATTTACTATTATTTGTGTTACTATTTTTTATTTGTTTATTTTAATATTAACATTAATATTAGTAGTAGTGGTAGTTGTTAATTATAATTACTACTGCTATTGTTACTATTATTATGTATTGTTATTAGTGTTCATTATTATTATTGACTATTAGTATTCGTATTATTATTGTTAAAGTTATTATTATTGTTTTGCTAACTATTATTATTACTATTATTTAGTCTTATTAATTGTTATTAATAATAGTGATAGTTGTTAATTATTACAATTATTGTTATTATTGTTATTATTATTATTATTTTAATTATTTCTTTTCCTCTTTTTATTCTTCCCTAGCTTCCAATCCAAACCCATTCCTATTTTCTACCTATAACCCATTACCCATATCTCTACCCATTAGTCCATACCCTTTATCTTAATCCAAACCCGAAACCCAACAACCCATTACCCATTATCTCCCCCTCTATATAACCATATCTTAACTCTAATCCTAACCCTAAACCTAATCCCATCGCCCCCACCTTTTCTTCTTCTGCGTGATAAACAGTTGCCGTACCTCCCCTCCATGGCCACTCCTCCGGCGAGCCGCGCAACCGCCTTGCACCCGTGCTTCCACCTCCTTCCCTCCTCACCCACGGTAGTCCCCTTGGCCGCAGCCCAGAGTCCCCTCTTGCCACACTCCTCTCCTCCTTTGCATTGTCATGAGATCCCCCCTTGCTGTGCCTCAGCAACCAAGCAAGATCACCCCCATCTAGCCTACCCGAGCCACACCAAGCACAACAACAGAACCACCGCACATCGCCTAAACTAACACCCCCTACAATGCCAAATCCCAGGCCGCACAACTACCCCAAGATATCCATCCACGCGAGCACAAAAACACATCCCCCTTCATACGCCAAGACCAAGCACATCCCCCTCCATGCTTGCTATCATTGCCTTGCCCCTCTTTCCGGCGAGTTCCATGGGCATCCGCGGCACCCCGATCTCCTCCGCGGTATTTTGATCTTCTCCGCGAACACTCCGGCTTTCCATTGATATCCTTCGCGGCCTCCGCCCCCTCTGCTGGAGCCTCCGTCGGCGCGTCGCGAGTCTTTTCCCTATTTTGTGAGTCTCCCTCTTTTCCTCTCTTTTTATGATATATATAGGTGGGTTTACATTATTTGTGTGTTTGTGTACATTTTGGCATGAATTATTATGTGATGGTATATATGTAAATATGTATACTTTGGCATGAAAAATGTTAGTGTATGCAAGTGTGTGCGTGAGTGTGTGTGTTTAAATGTGCATATATATAATATGTATGTAAGTATGGGTATGTATGCATATAGTATATATGTATGTGTATACTTGTATACGTATATATGTGGGTGTACATGTATGTGTCTACGTGTATGTATGTGGAGTATATACGTGTACGGGGCTAAGTTCATGTGAGTTCATGTGTACGGTTGTGTGGTACAACATTTCAGACTTGCTCGGACAATCCAAACTCGGTAACAGGAGATTAAGATTTGTACCCATTCTAGACCCGATACCACGGTGACTCGAAGACCGATCCATGGGATGATCTATAGATCAGTACCAGTTTGTGCAGTGAAGACCAGATGGCAATTCGGTTCCAAAATCGCGTCATTTCATATAAGTGTTTGTTCTTATGTATTTCTTTATTTATTGTTGTCGATATGCGTTTACATGTCACTCTTATTATTTCATGTGACTTTTTATTATATTTTTCCAGTTTGATTACTTGTATCACTTCAAGAGACATCAATTATTGTTCACCTTATTTACGTCATTGATATGAGCTTGTATCAGCGTCATTTCATGTGTTGGTAGTTTGTCGCTGTTGGCTTAAGCCTAGTATTGGAAGACCTTAGATTGTGACTGAATTCGATCTATAGATTTGCTGGATTAGTTTATATTTGAGTATTAGATGTATATGGACCTTGTATTTAGATATTGAGATATTAAACTTATATCATTTCATGTGTAACCGTTTCTAATGCGGACTAGTTGTAAAGGAACTTGGACTGTAATTAGATTGATCTTGAGATGATTAGTTCGTGAATATAGTTATTTATTTTATGATAATTCAGATGGGAACTCATTTAGATCTTGAGGATGATTTCATAAGGATGTTACCTTATTAGAGATCAATCTTCTTAGCACTTGGACTTATTTACAGACTTAGTGAGAGTTAGAGTTAATCTGAGATTTATATTCCTTTCATTGGATCTTGATTAGTACTTAGATATGATTGATTATGTTGGATTATTATTGTAAGTAGTTTCAGATCTATTCAATGATTATTAGATTACCGGAGTATAGATGAGCCTAATGATATTGAGTATCAGATATAAATCATTCTAGATTATAGTTGTTTGAGGATGTTTCCTCTTTAGATATGATTTCGGCATGTGTTAGCCTAGTTGGTCTCGAGGATATACCATGTGCTTCATGTTTAGTTATTGATTACTTCAGTTAATAGAGATAGAGTTATTGTGGGATTGATTTCATTGGTAACGGTAATCTTGTACTTCAGAGTGTGATAGCAGTTAATGATCGACCTTCACTTATTGATGACTTAGAGGATTATAGTAGAATAGCAACAGAGAGGATTGATTATTAGACTGGTGGTTTACTGCATCAGATATCCTGATATGGATTGATATGTGATATTCATTATAATTATATTGACTCTATGAGTTGATAGATCAGTTTCTACATATCCAGTACTGGAGGATGAGGTCTCGGTCAATTCTATATGAGAGTGTACATTGACTAAAAGGTACAGAACTGTTATTAATACTCATGTTACTGAATGTTACTGGGAAAGTATTTCTTGACCGTAACACCCTGTACAGATCTATTCATCGTATACACGGTTACTGTTTACTGTCCTAATTACCGTTCACCGTGTATACGATTACTGTTGACTGTTATACCGTACTATTACTGTCACTGTATTGTCCCAGTATTCTGGGTAACATGGATGCTGACTGATTTAATTGAATTAAATAATAATGTAAATGGACAACTTACAATGGGATCGAGAAAATTGGTGGAGGAGACAGCGTGTGTATTTTGGGTGGACCTAGGATACAGGTTGCGCAGGCGACTTACAGTTCCACTGTAGGGTTCTTTGGGATGACTGATATCCCATTTGTTTATTATTCCATAGTGTTAATGTGAGTATTAATCCACAGTGATACTGTGAGTACTGTTACTGTTACTGACTACCTCGCGGTAGGGCCTGGTTCAGCGCCAGGCATCTGGGCCGTGATCTCGGGTATGTATGAGACCCACCTAAAGCATGGATAATGTCTCCAACCGATCAATTTCGATAACTTAGGACCCTGATTGACACGCGTAGTAGGCGTAGTATGGGATGCGTCTATTAGATGTGGCAATTGATGTTCGCTGACATAATTGATAATAATCTGAAATCTTATATCGATATTACAAACTGAACATAAATGTATACATGTTATAATAGACATCTGATTGTACACTGAACCCTACCATGACTTATCCTACCCACACCTGATATATAAACAGACTATAATAGACATATGACTTGATTGGACATTTGATTTCTTTACTATTTGACTTATTATTTTTTTATTTATGTATCATATGTTATTCTATCTTATTCCAGTACAGTTATCTTTTGTACACACTGTTTATATATACAAGCACCTTTCTTTTTTCTTCTTACACGCTCATTAGGTCGCTTCCTGACGACCCTGGATTTGCACATCTAGATACTAGATGTTTCATATTATTGATCAGGTGTTTGATGAGACTGGACATGTTGCGAGGAGCTGGAGTTTTCCTTTACACATTCTGGTATTCTTGTTCACTTTTATTCCTATTATTTCCTGCTTCTTTCTATATTATTATCAGTTGTCATTCCATCTCTTGTTTATTTATCATCATATGTGGATGCTTATATGAGATATTACAGTGATCCTGATTTATTATAATTTAGATTTATAACTTGTTCTGAATTACTTAAGGCTTAGCGTGTATATGTGAGGTATTCTCCTCGCATATATACGTTGCAGACTCTCACGACTCTGTTTTCACGTATTTTGAGAAGCGGGGCGTGACAGAGTTTCTTTGGTATTAGAGCTAGGTTTTCGACTTGCGATGTTGACTTTTGAATTTGATTTTCGCAAGAGAGACCGAGTTGATACCAGTAGCTTGAAAATAAGCTATAGTTACACTACAATATACATATACTATCTATTATGATATTGACTCCATTTGGAATTGACCGTCCTTTTGGAATTCTATTTCTTGATCTTTTGATATCCATGATTCTAACACTTCCTTTAGAGTGATCTGGATTTCATCTTGATTTTTATTCTTCTTTTGATTCTATTTCCCTAATTCTGTCTCTTGGAACTGATTAGTCTATGCTGAAGCCGGTAGTAGAAGTCAGAGTAGCGCAGCGGAATCGTGGTGTTCCAGAGACGTGATGTGGAAGCTTTATTTTCTTCCTTAATTTGATTATTTTTACCATTCCCTACTTTATTAAAATTTCGGGGACGAAATTTTTATAAGGTGGGCAGAATGTAATATCCTAGTTAGAGATACTGTATTTTTATTTTTTTAAGTATTTATTTTTGTTTTACTGGTTATTTTATTATTACTTGTTAACTTGATTTATAGATATTATTATTATCAAATATACAAATTAGTTTTTAAGATGGTAAATGATAATTTGCCTTTATATATTATTATCATTATTTTCTATCAATTTGTTTTAATTACTTATGACTATTATTTCTATTATTATTATTATTAATTCTTATTATTAGTAGTAGTTATTACTATTATTATTCTTCCATTATGATTATTTATTATTATTATTATAAGTATTATTATTATTAAGATTGTTAATGTAATTATCATAATTATTTACTATTATTATTGTTACTATTATTTTATTTATTTATTTTAATATTAGTATTAATATTAGTGGTAGTAGTAGTTGTTAATTATAGTTACTGCTGTTATTGTTACTATATTATTATTTATTGTTATTAGTGTTTATTATTATTATTATTGATTATTATTATTAGTATTCGTATTATTATTGCTAATGTTATTATTATTGTTTTGCTAACTATTATTATTACTATTATTTAGTATTATTGATTGTTATTAATAATAGTGATAGTTGTTAATTATTACTATTATTGTTATTGTTATTATTATTAATATTATTTTTATTATTTCTTTTTCTCTCTTTATTCTTCCCTAGCCTTCAATCGATACCCATTCCTATATCCTACCTATAACCCATTACCCATATCTCTACCCATTAGTCCATACCCTTTATCTTAATCCAAACCCAAAATCTAACAACCCATTACCCATTATCTCCCCCTCTGTATAACCATATCTTAACCCTAATCCTAACCCTAAACCTAATCCCATCACCCCCACCGTCAGACACTCTTGAGGTAACTTCATAGTCCAAGGGAATGACTCCCTTGAGGTAATTTCGGGCACTCAACTAGATGATTGTGCTATTTCTTCATGTGATGATAATGCTATAATTGCTCATGCTTTAAATGAAGAACATTTCATGTTTGTGAAAACTTACTTTCAAAGTACAAAGCTTTGAAAAGCAAGAGTTTTGAATTAAAAGAAGAAAATAAAAATTTATTTTCAAAACTCAATATGATTTTATAAGAAAGGGTTGAGATTTCAAGTGAAAGGGATTTCTTGAAAACCCAACTCGACCTTGTTTAAAAGAAAATAAAATTGTGAAGAATAAAAATAATTTTGATCATGCTTTGAAGAAGAATGAAGTTTTGTCTTCAAAACTTGAATTTGTTTTAAAAGAAAATGATTCTTTAAAAAATAAAATTGTTTTAATTCCAAAAGAATTGGATTTTGTTTCAAAAGAAAATATTTTTTGAATAATGATTTTGAGTCTCATGTTTGTCATGCTATTATAGATTCATCTTCTATTGATAAACATGTTTCTTGCTTCACATCTTCTTCTATTGAAAATGATATATGTGTTTTGAAGAAGAGTGTTGATTGTTTGGGCTCTACTTTGAGCCAATATGCCATGGATCATAAGAGATCAGAATCCATGTTTCGGAAGAAACATGCTCCACATATGCATGCACACCCTCCATGGCATACCCATGCTTCGCATGTTCACACACATGATTTTATGTATGCTAATATGTACACTTGTATACATTGTGGACGTATGGGTCACCTTGCAAAATTTTATTGTGATAGAATAAATGTTTCCAATTTTGTAAGTAAGTTTGTTTGGATTAGAAAATGTACTAACCCCCATGGACCCAAGAAAGTATGGATACCAAAATTCACCTCTATTTTATTTGATGTAGGTGTGGGCTCTCACACGACATGAGGGTATTGGTGCCTTGGTACTGGATGCATCTGAGCTTGATGAACACTACATTGGATGTATCACCTTCAAGGATATTTGGTGGGAGGACCACCATGGTTTGGAGACTTGGAGACTAGTTCAATTTGTTTTGATAACTATCTCTAACTCCTATATTAGTTTACATGCTTTATAATGATGATTTTAGTATGTTTTTAGTTTTAATGCTCATTATGTTAAATGCCATGTTTATTAAGCTTGTGATATACATGCATAGTATTTACACCCATGTTCATATGGATTCATACTTGTTTGTGTTTTCAATTATTATTTAGCTATTGTGTATATCTTAGTGATAATAATATTTGTAATGATCATATTTATTTATGTTTTGTACTTCATATTTTGATTACTTATTTAGATGTAAATTCCATTAAAACTTGTATTTATACTTGTACAATTAGTGAGTAACACTTGATTATCATGTGTTTGTACTTCATTGCTCATTTGTACTCATTACATGTATTTGTATAGCCTTTTTTTGATGATTCCTGCACTTCACTTGTATTCCGTATTATTTATACATGTTTTCGTGTTTTACTTCATGTATATGTTAATTTTGTCCAAAACTATAGCTATACATGTCTATCCTAGAGTCACTTGCCTTCATGTAATATTCTTTTGTGGACTCGTTTATATTTGAGATATGTATGTATACTTTAGTTTTGAAAAACATACATATACCTTGAAGCTTGTTTAGTTTTGGTGAAAATTAAAGTTTTTATGATTTCTTGTTTTTGAGTAAAAATTTTTGATTGAGATTAATTGTCTTATCTCCTTGATTTTGTTAATTACATGACTCTTATACACTCTATGTTTGATGTTTACTTATGATTTTTGTTTCATGAGCATATATGTGCTTTATCGCAATTTGAGTGTCGATGATCATATGATTTTCATGTTTTCATGAATATACATTTATTTTATTCCTTACTTGAGGGATTTTGAACTAATTTAAAAATTACTTTAAATTAGTTCATTATTCTTCAATTGATAGAGTTTTCAAACTATGTTAAAATATTTTCAATTCATATTTTTGAATACCCCCACTATCTAAGGGCGGTTGGATGGGCAACCATGCCTCTTATACTCTTATTGAATATCTTTAAAACATGTGCATGAAAGGGAGGTAGTTATGAGATATACATGATTTTAATGAAAAAATTGATGTTTGTATACTCTTTTTTGTTTTCTATGTATATGTATGCATCATATTTTAATTGATATTATATTGCTTTGATTATACATACATATATAGATGTTTTTCATTGTGCTTATTTTATAATGTCCATACATTTTTAACACAAATTGATTTCATGCTAGCTTGATTTAGTTTTTAACGATAATTGGTATATTTACAAGCTTATGCATTGTTTTTATTGGTATTTCATAAAGGGGGAGAAATTTTTTGTTTTACATTTTAATTAATTTTATTTTCAATTGGTATCTTACTCTCACTTTTATGAAGAAAAATATTTTATTTTGGTATGTGTTGACATTTTAATATTGGTATCAATAAACTTAAATTGGTATTATTCTCAAATTGGTATTTTTATTACAAAATAATTTTAGTATTTATCTAAAAAATTTTAGTTTTTACTTTCAATTGGTATCATGCCTTTCTATTTGTATCAATTAGTAAAAAGATTATTTTACTTTCAATTAGTTTCTTTCAATTGATTATTTTTTATTGGCATCAAAATTATATTTTAAAATATATTTATTGGTATTGTTTGTTTTTCTTAACCCCTTTGTTGATGAGTGACAAAGAAGGGGAGAAAGTTTTATATTATTATATGCATGTATTATTTGTGTTTATATGCATATATATGTTTTATGCATATTCTTAAGCATATGAAAATAGACAAATAGATACCATTGCATATATTTTATTATTATTTATTGGTATGTTGATCTACATTAAATATCTTATATGTTTTATTGGTATGCATAAGTTAAGGGGAGCTTCTATGAAGTCTATCATTAATTAATGCATATATAACCTCATAAGTTTTGTCATCATTAAAAATTGGAAGATTGTTGGCCAGAGGCCTTTCACCTTACTTTTAATGATGACTAGCTTATGAAGTTAAGTTTGCTAATGATCTTGTGTTTTATATAGTTTCAGTTATTGATCAAGATCTTAGTAGGTGATTAGCTTCAATAAAGGATTCAAAGTAAGTTTTGGAGCTAACACGTGTAGATTCAAAAGCTTCCACGTCAAGATCGTATCTAGCACTCGAATGGAGTCAAGCTCTATGGATCATGTTTGGATCGAGTCATCTTGGAGCTAAAGATCAACAAGAAGACTTCGATTTAGATTTTTTTAGTTTTATTTAGATCTTATGTAAGGAAGTTAGTTTTGATATGTTCAAGTTTACACACACACACAAGTTTAAAAGTTTATTGGTTTCAGTTTAACCATTTTGAATTTTCAAGAATGCATTTATTGGTTTTCATGAATAGATAGAATCAAAAGAAGTTTACATGGTTTATATATATATTGGATTTCATCCATATACATTATTGTTTCATATTGTAGAAAAACTTATTTTGATGATTTTACTTCATGTGTTTTAAGTTTTGCTTTATCAAAACTTAGTTTTGGATTTAATGCCAAAAAACATATATATCATTTATATGTGTATTAGATCATTTTCATACACACTATGCTTCATATATGTTTCAAATATCATTTTTTTGTACTTATATAAGTTTTGGAGAAAACATATTCTTATTTTAAAATTTCGCATCATTCATCATTAGATTAGCTCTACACCTATTCACCTCCCTCTAAGTGTACTTTCATTCTCCTCGCGTATATACGTCGTCGACTCTTATTGCAGCTCCGCTCTAGAGTATTTTGAGAAGAGGGGCATGACAGAGTTTTCTTGACATTAGAGCTATGTTTCGATTTGCGACTTGGATTTGGCTTTTGTTTTCGCAAGAAGTACCTTGTTCTTACCTGTAACTTAAGACAAGCTGTATTTATGCTGCAATATACATATATTATTCACACTATGATGTTGACTCTATTTGAAATTGATCATTGTTCCATTGAATATCCATTTCTCGAATCTCTTGACGATCCCGATTCCAATATTTTCACTAATTCAACAACTTCAAGTGATATGATTTTCTCCTTGAATCGAATATTCCATTCCGATTCTATTTTCTGATTTTCATTCTTTAGTTTGGTCACTCCATTTTGAAGCCGGTAGCAGAAGTCAAAGTAGCGTAGCGGAATCGTGGTACCACTGAGAAGCAACGTGAAAGCGAGAACACGTCACTAAAGACCAATATCAGTTCATTATCTTAATTTCTCAACTTTCTTGATATTTATTCCCTTGACTTTGATCTTTCTTTTATCATTTCCTGTTTTATTAAAATTTTGAGGACGAAATTTTTGTAAGGCGGGTAGTATGTAATATCCCTAGTTAATTATGCCGTATTAATATTTTTTAAATATTTATATGGCATATTTATTATTTTATTATTATTAATTAACTTAATTTATGACTTATTACTATTATTATTATATACAAATTATTTTGAGACATTATATATTAATTTGACTTTATATATTATTATTATTATTACCACCACCATTAATATTAATTGTTATGATTATTTGTTATTATTATTAATATTGTTTTTATTATGTATTATTATTATTATAGAGTATTATTATTACTATTGTTGCCAATATTGTTATTTTGTATTATAATGTATTATTATCTCTTTCAATTTTCCCAAGTCTAAGTCCAACATAAGCCCATAAACCAGAGACCCAAACCATTAGCCCATAACCCCCCATATATCTCTCCCTAATCCTAACCCTAATCTCATCTTCCTGTCATCTACAGCCAACCTCAACCGTGATCCTCTCCCCTCCTTCCATCTCCGATCCCCTCATTTGCAAATCGCGGCGAGCATCACCTCCAACCACTGTCAACCATTGTCGGAAACATCTCCATTGAGCAATGCACACCCGAGCTCCTCTTCTTCCATCTCCACATGCACCCCGTGCAGTAGACCCATGGCCTACATCTTCCCCTGGTCATGTACATCCGAAGCCTTCCCAACACCTCCTCCCTCTCCTTCATCATCTCGCCCACACCCGCAGACCACCACTACAAGACCATCACAATGGCAGCCACCTCATCGGCTACAACCCCTGCAGCCGATCACCACTGAATACCCAGCCATGTGCCACAACCGACCTCCTCCCTGCTCGCAACCCCGTAACCCACTTCTCTGCGTGCACTACCAACTCCTCCGCGACAACTCACTCAACCACAACCCCCATCGTCGGAGCTCCTCCTCCTCCTCCATGTAGAGACCACCATCATCGCGTGCCGCTTGAGCCCGAGCCATCTTCCAGCCGACCTCCGCGCTTGAACCCAACACCCCTTGCTCCTCCTTTCTCTCTCTGCATGAGTTATCTCTATCTCTCTCTGTGTATCCATCTCACCCTCTCTGTGTATTGTGATATGTGTGTGTGTAAGCTCTCTCTTTATGTGAAGGGTGTGTGTGTTTTATGTATGTGTGTGTCTGAGTGTATGTGTGCATATGTAGGTGTGTCTGTGTGTGTTTACATAAGTGTGTGTTATGCATGTATGTCTGTATGTGTTACTCCCCCTCTCTCTGTGTATATGTGTGAGTGTATGCGTGTGTACTCTCCCTCAGTTGTGTAACCCAGGCCCGATAACTCAATAACAGAAGACTCAGATTTGTGTTCGCAGAGTGTCGATACGCGAGGCAATTTGGAACTGCAGACCAGTTCGTGCAGTGCAGAGCTGATGGTGATGCAGACTCGGATCCCTGTCATTTCATGTGAGTATTTATTTATTTGTTTATATTATTTGACAGCTTATCTCTATTATTTTATGTGAGTTATTGAAATATCGATCTATTATTGCATGTGAATATATATTTATTTTCGTCTTTATTCTGTTGATATAATTTTGTTAGCAAATATTTCATTGTTTAAAATAGAGTTTAGTACTGGATGTAGGATTTGGATAGTATTGGAGATAGTGATGATTTAGATCTGACTTGATAATTGTTTAATGGTTACCGATTAATGACTATTCGATTATACCATTGTTGTATAAAATATTGGGAGACAATTAAATTGGAATACTTAGAGTTATATTATGGTTTCGAGAATTAAATATATTAATTGGGAAATTATTCTGTGAGAGATGATTTAGATATAGTACAGATGATCGATCAGATGTATCTTAATATTTATTATTTATAGATTCATTATTTTATCACTGAGATATTATTGTTCTATTATTTCATGTGTAGATGTTTACCATTTCAAATTTGGATCTAGTTGTGATAATCTAAGTATGTAAGTTGGACCGAGTTTGAGTTGATTGTTCATTGTTGTGGATAGATAGTAAGATTTTATGTGAATAAAATATCAGACATATATTTTATGATAGTTTAGACAGGAATTCTTTTTGATATTGAGGACTTATTAAATATGATGTCGCATTGTTAAAAGACTGATTTTCTTGGTGCTCGGATATATATATGTAACTAGTTAGAGTTGAAATTAACTTGGGATTTACATTTTTTACATTAGATTTGGGATAATATTTGATGAGACTTTAATTGGATATTGAATATTTATTTAAAAGTGATGTAGCTTTATAAAAAATTGGATCTTGGACTTAGATTATCAGTGGTCTCGATTAGAGTATGGTTGACTTGATGTTAACCAATATGCGTACATTGAATTTGCCTAAACTAGCGGATTATACATTTATATAATTTATTTGTTACTTCAATTTTGGGTACTGTGATTTGAGCTCGAGTGTAGTGGGGGTTGATTGATGATCCTGATCAGATTGGATAGTAGTGGTTGGTTTGATATAGCTGAGTTTTCATTTTCATCGGTTGACACTTGGATACACTAGTGACTTAGATGATGGATATATCGATGACTTTGAGGATTAGAGTAGATTGGTAGAACGAGAGAACTTATTTATTGGTCTACTGAATTGTGATTTGTTCTATCGGATTACTTTGAGGACGGATTTAATATTTGATGTCTATAGTAATTGTATTGAGATCAAAGATTATGGGTCAGTTACTGTTATATTCTAGAGTACATGAATGAGATATTAATTGTTCTAGATGAGACTGCGTATTGATGAATCAGTATCACGACACTTATATTATAATTCTTGTTACTAAAATTACTGAGAATTATTGTTATACGGTAACATCATGATATTATTACATTATTATATTTTTATTGACACTGTTATTATTATTGTAACTGTATTGCCCCAATGATCTAAGTAGCATGGATAATTGATTGATCTAAGGAAACTAAGTAATAATGTAATTGGATAACTTACATTGGGATTAAGAAAAATTATAGGGGAGACAACATCTATATTTTAGGTGTATCTAGGATATAGGTTGCGCAGCTGAGATACGGTTTCACTGCATGGTTCCAGGGGATGACAGGCATCCTGTATTATTCACATTGTTACCTTGCGGTAGGATCTCGTTTAGCGCCAGGTGATTGGGTCATGGTTTCGAGTATGTATGGAACCCACCTAAAGCATAGCCAATGTCTCTTTCTGTCTGTTTTAATAACATAGGACCCTGATTGACATGTGTAGCAAGCGTAGTATGAGATGCGTTTACTACATGTAGCAATTGGTTTTTGCTAATATAATTAATGATAAACCGTCTATAATGTACTGTGATTTGACGTGGTTCACTTCTTATATGTATATATACTATGACAGTCACCCGATACAGATAGAAACCTGACTTGCCATATGATTTATTACAGATTGTCTTCACCATTGTTTAACTATGTATTGCATGTTATTATATTCCTAGCGGTATCATAATATGCTCACACATAATATGCACGTCCACCTTTCCTCATTTTACACACTAATTAAGAGTTTTCTGACTCCCCTGAATTTGCATATCCAGGCCTGCGACTATCTCATTTTATTGATTAGGTATTTGGAGGGAATCACACGCATTATGAGGAGACTGAATTTTACCTCTGATTGATTGTCCAATTTTGGTATCTTTTTGAGTTTTCTTTTATTCTCGTTGATTCATTGGTTCTCGATATATTGGACTCAGTGTTTGTTCTACTAATTTATCATATGTTATTATGTGTGGACCTATATGTATTGTTGCAGTGATTTTGATTCATCATAATGATTTATATAGTTTGCTCAGGTTACTTTAGGCTTAGCATGTATATGTAGGGTATGCTCCTTGCGTATATACGTTGTCGACTTAGGTCGCATCTTCGCTCCAGCATATTTTGAGAAGCGGGTGTGACATAGAGAGAGATATAAAGGGATACAAAACCTATTCACAGTTTCTCTTCTCTGATCTAAACGTATTTCTCTCTGTTACAGGTACCCGTTGCTGAGAATTTTTCTCTTCGCTGGTTCTCCTCAAGACTGCATGCACCCTTCTCCTTCTCTTTTTCTTTTTGCTGGTTCTCCTCAAGGTTGTAGGCACCTTTCTCCGCTGTTTTCTCTTTATTGGTTCTCCTCAAGGCTGCAGATGATGAAATGCGAACACTTGCAGGCCTCTGATCTGAACTGCGAGCCCTCCTCTCGCCACGAGCAACTCCTTTTCTCCTCTACAGCCAGGCGCTTTGAACTGAGCTCAGATTCCCCAATGCCTCTGTCACGCTCTGTTTCCCAAATTACGTGAAAACGGAGTCGCGACGAAAGTCGGCGATGTATATACGCGAGGAAAATACCTCACGCATACACGCTAAGCCTAAAATAACCTGAACAAGCTATAAAATCTACTACGATAAACAATATCACTACAATATAACATATAAATATCTAACACAACGATAACAGATGAATAAAGGAAAGAAAATGGCAACTGGATGCGATAAAGATAGAATCAGGAAATAACATGAATAAAAGAGTAAGAATACCTATAATCAAGAAAAGAGAGACTCCAGCTCCTCATAACGCGTACAATCACACGAACACCTGAACAATATAAGAAGGTGTCCAAAAATCCCTGGATGTACGAATCCAGGATCGTCAGAAATGACCTAATGAGTGTGTGTGTAAAGGAAAAGGTGTTTGTGCATAACAACGTAAGCAATAACAACATGATAACTGAAATGAAACATAACCGAATAATCAATGGAAAGAACAAAGGTATGAACTATATAATTGGTATCCTGACCATTAATGTGAAGATATGTAACCTAGCATATATCACTAGTCTGGTATGCAATCCGATCATGTGTACAATCATATGTTGATCATAGTTATATATACGTACAGTCGGGTGATCACGGTCAGTCATAATACATTAACAGTTTATCATTATTACCTATGTCAGTGAACACCAATTGCCACATGTAATAAACGCATCCCATACTACACCTACTACACATGCCAATCGAGATCCTCAGTTATTGAAACTGATCGGTTGGAGACATTGTTTGTGTTTAAGGTGGGTCCCGTGCATACCCGAGACCACGGCCCAGACTTCTGGCGCTGAACCAGGACCTACCGTAAGGTAGTCAGGAACATGTATAACAGGGCAGGTACATGTATAACATGTATAACAGGAACAGGAATAGGACGGGGTGCCAATCACACCACGGGAACCCTGCAGTGGAACCCTCTTTCGGCTGCGTAACCTAAATCCTAGGTCCACGCAAAATACAGACGCTGTCTCCTCCATCAATTTCCTCAATTCCAGTGTAAGTTTTTTAATATAAGGTTATTTAGATTATCCAGATTATTTAATGTACATGTTACCTAGACTACTGGGATAACTCGGTGGGTAACAACGTCAACATGTGTAATCAGGATACCGGTATAACAGGATATGTAACAAGTATAACATAAGAGTGTTGTTACCGTATACAATATTTCCCAGCAATTATGGTAATATGGAGATTATAGTTATCAAGTAAATGTCATGTATAATCAGTCAAGTTTCTCAAGTAAATCATGACATTCAGGATGAGTAATGACCTACTGTCATTAATAGAATAATTCGGGCAATGTATATAATTAACTCATATCCTCAAAGTCATCGATATATCCATCCTCTAAGTCATCAATAAATCAGATCAATCAATAGCTATCATAAAACTCCGAACATGTAATATAGTCGCGATATAATGAAATCATTCATAATAACTCTATCTCCATAACTGAAATAGTCAAGAACCAATCATGAAGTAATATAAATATATATCCTCGAGATCAAAATCAAACTTATCCAACCATAATCAAGATCATAACTAAAGAATATAACGTCCTTGATCAACATAACATCTCAATCATCTCTACATCTAATATCCAACATTGATAAGATCATTAGTACTTAATCAAATCACTAGGGTAATTTTAAAAGTCTTTATTTCATCAATCTAAAACCAAGATCATAATTAAAGAGTGCCACATCCTCGATCAATATGAAATCTAAATCCTCCCTATATCTAGTAATCAATAACAATAAGGTCATCAATACATCAGTCAAGCTTACCAATGGAGGAATCCAAAAATAATAGCTCCTAATACTCCAGAAGTCTGTCTCATCATATACACTAGCGTCAAAAGTATTATATTCATACATATCCATGTATCGGTAAAACAGTTATTGATAAAGTAACGTCATATCTAACACGTCATCAATATCCAAAATAGTTCTAATCGGGATGATCACCAAATAACTTATCTGACAACTACTTCACATAAAAATATGAATCTCTAACCTCAATCAAGAATCAATCAAGCTCAATATCAATATGTTAATATTCTAAAATTTCACACAGCTAGGTCAATTATAAGATCAAATCTGGGTTAAGGTATACTACAACTAATCATAATCAACAGTGGTAGACGACTACGCATGAAATTACGTAGATCAACTAAATAAATAGTGTTAGTACTCAATGAGGTCTCATGAAGGAATATAGGTAAATATACTGGTATAATATATCAGATGGTCATATGAAATGATACAAGTAACTGGTAACAATAAAATAAAATTATTTATCATAAAATTCTTATTTAACAGAAGAAGGAAGAGAACACTCAAAAAATTCTTTTGTTTAATAGAAAAAAGGAAAAACACTCACAAACTTCTTATTTACTTGAAGAAGAAAGAGAACACTCACAAAATAGAATTATAGAAGAAAAATAAAATACTCACCTGAACTCGATCCCAAGTCCAAAGCACAGAAATCATAACGCCCCGATAAATCTACATAGTTCATTCAATAGGAATTATTAGATTTTTAAAAGGATATTTTAAGGAGTTTAAATCTTGATTAATTAGTTTGGGAGTTAGAAATATGATTCTCTGAGTCTAATGAATTTAGTAGGTTTGGTTTAAGTCAATTTCTAATTTTTGTTGAATTTTAATAGGCTTTAAATCATTAAAATACTTAACGGGTTTGAATCTAACATTAAGGGAAAAGGTTTAAAGTGGATGATTTGATTTAATTTCATGTCGCTATTTGTCTAAAATTTTTATCATAGAAAGTAAAATTATTGTAGACTATTGTTTATATTTTTCTCTTTTTTTTATTTTTAATAAATTATTTTAACATGCAAATCTTGTTTCTTTCTTTCTTCCTTCCTTTTTCTTTTCTTTCTTTTTTTTTTTTTTTACATATCTCTAATAGTAGCCCAGGCCCAGGCCCAGGCTGGACCAAGCCAGGCCCAAGCCTGGTCCGGAATTCTTTTTTTTATCTTTTTTTTTATTAAACAGGGCCCAAGGTGGCCTGGTTCACGCTAGGCCTGGCCCGGGTCAGCCCAGGCCGGGCCAGCCTTGGCCCGGCAAAGGCCAGCCAGGCCGGCCCAGGCCATGTTTTTGTTTTTTTTAATATGTGTCTGTGCACAGTGGGCCGGCCCTGCCCACTGTGCACTCAAGGGCGTCTGCGCACACACAGTGCCCGCTCTCGGCCATTGGCCGGGAGCAGGGATTTTTTTTTTGTTTTAATTTTTTTTTTGTTGATTTTGGTGTGAGAAAAACTTAGTTGTAAAAATTTATAAAAAATATGTAAATTTAGATGTGGGTTGGTACGTTCTCATGTATATTTTAGTTGGATTTAAGATTAGGTTTTGATGTATAAAAAATATTCTTGGAGATCATGGTATAGACATGATTTTTGATAAACAATTTATATCAAATAAATTTTGAGAAAATAAATTGCTTACTCTATTTTTGATCCCCTAGCATACTCCTCAATTTTTGCACTTCAAGATCATTTTGTTCATGCTTCGCTTGAGCAGAAAAGAAAGAAGGAGGTGAGGGAGTTGGGTTTAGGGTTTTCTCTTGAGGTAGAAGAGAGAGAAAGAGTTTGGGTCTTTATATAGGTTATTAGATATTTTAAAAACCTAAATTCCAGCTAGGTTTAGATTGCTTAATTTAGTAG
This sequence comes from Agave tequilana, assembly GCA_038442645.1. Lineage (NCBI taxonomy): Eukaryota > Viridiplantae > Streptophyta > Magnoliopsida > Asparagales > Asparagaceae > Agave > Agave tequilana. The sequence goes on along the minus strand of JAVJIF010007331.1, from coordinate 22,617 downwards.
TTGGGATTTAGATTAGGATTAGTTGAGATTTATGAAAAGATTTGATATGATAGGATTTGAATTAGAATTAGGATTGGGTTTTGGGTTAATGGGTAAGGATCTCAATGGTAATGTGTTATAGATTATTGGGTTTTAGTTAAAAGACATAAGTAACATGAAAAATAAGAAAAATAGAGAGTGGGCTTGCGGGTTTAGCTTTTGGGCTTAAAGAAAAATAGAAAAGAAGAAAAAAATGAATGAAATAAGGAAGTGGGCTTGGCTCATTTGGGTTAACATAAAAAGAAAAATAAAATAAAATGAAAAGTAGAATGGGCTGAGAATGAAATAAAATAATACTACTAATAGTGATTAACAATATTATAATAATAATTAACAATAATAATTACAATAATAATAACAACAATAGTAATAATAATAAAATTATTAACATTAAAAATCTTATCTAATAATACTTGGTAAAAAATACTACCATTAATAATAATGACTAAAAGAATACAATATGGACAAGAATAATAACAATATCAATATTAACAATAATAGCAACTACAATAATAATGCTAGTAACATAGTAATGAAAAAAATACTAGCTACTAATTAAAATTATAATACTTAATAATGCTAAATATAATTATAAGGCCAAAATACCATTTACTATCTTAATATAATTTGTACTGTAACTCAAGTTAATAAATAATAATAATATCACCAGAAAAATAAAATAAATACTTTAGAAAAATAAAAATACAGTATTTTAGACTAGGGATATTACATTCTACCCAACTTATAAAAATTTCGTCCTCGAAATTTTGATAAAGTAGGGAATGATAGAAAATCAGAATCAAGGGAGAAAACAAACAGGCTTATACATCGCTTCTCGGTGAGTTATAAGCCCACCATGCTTCCGCTGCGCGCTCTGATTTCTGTTATCGGCTTCAAAATGGAGTGATCAAACTCAGGGGGTAAAATCAGGAAAATAGAATCGAAAAGAGGATAGGAATCAAGATGGAACCCAAATTACTCTAGAAAAAGAGTTAGAATCAGGGATATCAACAGATCAAAGAGATGGATATCAAAAGGGGGAACGATTAATTCCAAATGGACTCAATATCAATTGTGTGAATCCTATATATTTATTGCAGTGTAAATATAACTTGTTTTAAGTTACCGGTAATATCTAAGTTCTCTTTTTATGTCGAACCTGGCTTTGATACCAAGAAAACCCTATCACGCCCTGTTTCCCAAATTACGCGAAAATGGAGTCGCGATGAAAGTCGGCGACGTATATACGCAAGGAAAAATACCCCACGCATACACGCTAAGCCTAAAGTAACCTGAACAAGTTACAAAACCTACTACGATAAATCAATATCACTGCAATATGACATATAAATATCTAACACAATGATAACAGATGAATAAAGGAAAGAAAATGGCAACTGGATGCGATAAAGATAGAATCAGGAAATAACATGAATAAAACAGCAAGAATACTTATAATCAAGAAAAGAGAGACTCCAGCTCCTCATACTGCGTACAACCACACGAACACCTGAACAATATAAGAAGGTGTCCAAAAATCCCTCGACGTGCGAATCTAGGGTTGTCGGAAGCGACCTAATGAGTGTGTGTGTAAAGGAAAAGGTGTTCGTGCATAACAACGCAAGCAATAACAATATGATAACTGAAATGAAACATAACAGAATAATCAATGGTAAGAACAAAGGTATGAACGATATATAATTGGAATCCTGACAACTAATGTGAAGATGTGTAACCTAGCATATATCACTAGTCTGGTATACAATCCGATCATGTGTACAATCATATATCGATTATAGTTATATATACGTACAGTCGAGTGATCACGGTCAGTCATAATACATTAACAGTTTATCGTTATTAATTATGTCAGCGAACACCAATTTCTACATATAATAAACGCATCCCTTACTACGCTTACTATACATGCCAATCGAGGTTCTCAGTTATTGAAACTGATCAGTTGGAGACATTATCTGTGTTTTAGGTGGGTCCCGTGCATACCTGAGATCACAGCCCAGACTCCTAGCGCTGAACCAAGACCTACCGCAAGGTAGTCAGGATCATGTGTAACAGGTCAGGTACATGTATAACATGTATAATAGGAACAGGAATAGGACGGGGTGCCAATCACCCCACGGGAACCCTGTAGTGGAACCCTCTTTCGGCTGCGTAACCTAAATCCTAGGTCCACCCAAAATACAGACGCTGTCTCCTTCATCAATTTCCCCAATCCTAGTGTAAGTTGTTTAATATAAGGTTATTTAGATTATCCAAATTATTTAATGTACATGTTACCGAGACTACTGGGATAACTCGGTGGGTAACAATATCAACATGTGTAATCAGGATACCGGTATAACAGGACATGTAACAAGTATAACATGAGAGTGTTGTTACCGTATACTATATTTTTCCAGCAATTATGGTAACAAAAAGATTATAGTTATCAGGTACATGTCATATATAATCACTTAATTTTCTCTAGTAAATCATGACATTCATGATGAGTAATGGCCTACTATCATGAATAGAATAATCCGAGCAATGTATATAATCAACTCATATCCTCAAAGTCATCAATATATCCATTCTCTAAGTCATCAATAAATCAGATCGATCAATAGATGTCATAAAACTCTGAACATGTAATATAGTCACCGATATCAATGAAATCATTCATAATAACTCTATCTCCATAACTGAAATAGTCAAGAACTAATCATGAAGTAATATATATATATATATATATATATATATATATATATATATATATATATATATATATATATATATATATATATATATATATATCCTTGAGATCAAAATCAGACTTATCCAACCATAATCAAGATCATAACTAAAAAATATAACGTCCTCGATCAGCATAACTTCTCAATCATCTCTACATCTAATATCCAACATTGATAAGATCATAAGTATTCAATCAAATCACTAGAGTAATTCCAAAAGTCTTTATTTCATCAGTCCAAAATCAAGATCATAATTAAAGAGTGCCACATCCTCGATCAATATGAAATCTAAATCCTCCCTATATCTAGTAATCAATATCAATAAGGTCATCAATACATCAGTCAATCTTACCAATAGAGGAATCCAAAAATAATAGCTCCTAATAGTCTAGAAGTCTGTCTCATCATATGCACTAGTATCAAGAGTATTATATTCATACATATTCATGTATCGGTAAAACAGTCTATCGATAAAGCAACATCCTATCTAACACATCCTCAATATTCAAAAGAGTTCTAATCGGGATGATCACCAAATAACTTATCTGACAATTACTTCACATAAAAATATGAATCTCGAACCTCAATCAAGAATCAATCAACCTCAATATCAATATGTTAATATTCTAAAATTTCACACAGCTAGGTCAATTACAAGATCAAATCTGGGCTAAGGTATACTACAACTAATCATGATCAACAGTGGGAGATGACTACGCATGAAATGACGTAGATCAACTAAATAAATAATGTTAGCACTCAACGAGGCTCATGAAGGAATATTAAATATACTGGTATAATATATCAGATGGTCATATGAAATGATACAAGTAACCGGTAACAATAAAATAAAATTATTTATCATAAAAATTTTATTTAACAGAAGAAGGAGGAGAACACTCCAAAATTATTTTGTTTAACAAAAAGAAGGAAGAACACTCATAAAATTCTTATTTACTTGAAGAAGAAAGAGAACACTCACAAAATAGAATTATAGAAGGAAAAGAAAAGACTCACCTGAACTCGATTCAGGTCCAAAGCACTGAAATCATAAAGCCCCGATGAATCCACATAGTTCATTCAATAGGAATTATTAGATTTTTAAAAGGATATTTTAAGGAGTTTAAATCTTGATTAATTAGTTTGGGAGTTAGAAATATGATTCTCTGAGTCTAATGAATTTAGTAGGTTTGGTTTAAATCAATTTCTAATTTTTGTTGAATTTTTAATAGGCTTTAAATCATTAAAATACTTAGCGGGTTTGAATCTAACATTAAGGGAAAAGGTTTAAAGTGGGTGATTTGATTTAATTTCATGTCGTTATTTGTCTAAAATTTTTATCACAGAAAGTAAAATTATTGTACACTATTGTTTATATTTTTCTCTTTTTTTATTTTTAATAAATTATTTTAACATGCAAATCTTGTTTTTTCTTTCTTCCTTCCTTTTTCTTTTTCTTTTTCTTTTTATTTACATATCTCTAACAGTAGCCCAGGCCCAGGCTGGACTAGGCCAGGCCCAGACCTGGTCCAGAATTCTTTTTTTTATCTTTTTTTTTTTTAATAAACAGGGCCCAAGGTGGCCTGGTCCAGGCCAGGCCTGGCCCGAGTCAGCCCAGGCCAGGCCAGCCTTGGCCCAGCGACGCCGGGCCAGGCCAGCTAGGCCGACCCAGGCCATGTTTTTGTTTTTTTTTTATATGTGTCTATGCACAGTGGGCCGGCCCAGCCCACTGTGCACTCAAGGGCGTCTACGCGCACAGAGCGCCCGCTCTCGGCCATTGGCCGGGAGCAGGGCAAAATTTTTTGTTTTAATTTTTTTTTATGGATTTTGGTGTAGGAAAAACTTAGTTGTAAAAATTTATAAAAAAATATGTAAATTTAGATGTGGGTTGGTACGTTCTCATGTATATTTTAGTTGGATTTAAGATTGGGTTTTGATGTATAAAGAATATTCTTGGAGATCATGGTATAGACATGACTTTTGATAAACAATTTATTTCAAATAAATTTTGAGAAAATAAATTGCTTACTCTATTTTTGATCCCCTAGCATGCTCCTCAATTTCTGTACTTCAAGATCTTTTGTTCATACTTCACTTGAGGAGAAAAGAAAGAAGGAGGTGAGGGAGTTGGGTTTAGGGTTTTCTCTTGAGGTAGAAGAGAAAGAAAGAGTTTGGGTCTTTATATAGGTTATTAGATATTTTAGAAACCTAAATTCCAACTAGGTTTAGATTGCTTAATTTAGTAGTTGGGATTTAGATTAGGATTAGTTGAGATTTATGAAAAGATTTGATATGATAGGATTTGAATTAGAATTAGGATTGGGTTTTAGGTTAATGGGTAAGGATCTCAATGGTAATGAGTTATAGATTATTGGGTTTTAGTTAAAAGACATAAGTAATATGAAAAATAAGAAAAATAGAAAGTGGGCTTGCGGGTTTAGTTTTTGGGCTTAAAGAAAATAGAAAAGAAGAAAAAAAATGAATGAAAATAAGGAAGTGGGCTTGGCTCATGTGGGCTTAACATAAAAAGAAAAATGAAATAAAATGAAAAGGAGAATGGGCTGAGTTTATTGGGCCTGGATGAAAATAATAATACTAATAATAGTGATTAACAATATCATAATAATAATTAACAATAATAATTACAATAATAATAACAACAATAGTAATAATAATAAAATTATTAACATTAAAAATCTTATCTAATAATACTTGGTAAAAATACTACCATTAATAATAATGACTAAAACAATACAATATGAACAAGAATAATAACAATATCAATATTAACAATAATAGCAACTACAATAATAATACTAGTAACATAGTAATGAGAAAAATACTAGCTAGTAATTAAAATGATAATACTTAATAATGCTAAATATAATTATAAGGCCAAAATACCATTTACTATCTTAAAATAATTTGTATTGTAACTCAAGTTAATAAATAATAATAATATCACCAGTAAAATAAAATAAATACTTTAGAAATATAAAACTACAGTATTTTAGACTAGTGATATTACAGCCTCCCTCTGTTGCTTGATCTTCCCCCTTTTATAGATGCCTAATGCTCTTATCTATCCACAAGAAATTTAGATTTTCAAATCCTCTCTCACTATTGTGGTTTGAGATTTGAATTTGTTCATATTTTAGGATTTCAACTTCTTTTAAATTTCAAAAATTCTTTCTTATCTCTTCTCTATTTGAACTTGGCTGTTTTGTGGATAAGATGGAGCTGTTGGGGATTTGTTTTAAATTAAAATTGGTTGGGATTTGCTTCCGAATTTGGCTTTGACTTTGAATTGCTTTCTTAGATCTGGGAGTTGATTTGGTTTGGGGTTTTGAATTATTACTGACGCTTGTGGATCGGGATTTTGAATTTCAGTTGGCTTTGGGTGCTATGCCCGCCATATGTTTGTTGATTTGTCCCCATGAATTTCTGGACTTATTCCCTAAGTTGTTGCTCTGTCCCTTGACTCGACTATCCTTTTGTGCTGCTTGTCTGGGGTCATGAGACATTGTGCTGCCCTTTTTGCTTGAGCTGCATGTGTGTTGCATTGGGCCATGGGCTTGAGTTGCTATCCTTTGTGTGTGTGTGGCTGCCCATATGGCGGTTGTCCCTGTGCGCACGTGGCTACTTATGTGTGCGCGGTTGCCCTATTGAGCTGATGATGATGCCCATGCCATATAGCAGGCTTCTTTTACTGAGTTATTGAAAGAGGATCTAAAGCCAAATTCTCAAAAATCCTGCAAGTTATAAGATTACAATGTCACTGCCCTTTTCACAAAATTTAATTTATAGAAACCATTTAATACGAGTGTCAAGTAGTAGAAAATCTGGACTTATCACCTGGCCTGCCTGCCTAGGGCCTGGATATTTTTTTTGGCCCTTTGGGTCGGCCCGCTCCAGGGTCCAAGTCTAACGGTCCAAAATTGGACAGTGGGGGGAGCATTTTTTTAAAAGTTTAAAAATTAGATTTTTAATAGATTTTGTAATCTATAAATAGCACCCAATTTCTCTTATTCTCCATGCCAAAATTCACTATAAAACTGTCATGCCCCGCTTCCCAAAATATGCTGAAGAGGAGACGTGATGAGAGTCGGCGACGCATATATGCAAGGAAAATACCTCACGTATACGCGCTAAGCCTTAAGTAACCCAAACAAACTATAAAATCTACCATGATAAATCAATATCACTGCAATATGACATATAAATATCTAACACAATGATAGCAGATGAATAAAGGAAAGAAATGGCAACAGGATGCGATATAGATAGAATCAGGAAAATAACATGAATAAAAGAGTAAGAATACCTAAAATCAAGAAAAGAGAGACTCCAGCTCCTTGTAACGCGTACGGTCACATGAACACCTGAACAATATAAGAAGGTATCCAAAAATTCCTGCGTGCAAATTCAGGGTCGTCAGAAGCGACCTAATGAGTGTGTGTGTAAAGGAAAAGGTGCATGTGCCTAATAACAACATAAGTAATAACAACATGATAAACTGAAATAAAAGATAACAAAATAATCAATGTCAAGAACCAAGCTATGAACAATATATAACTGGTATCCTGACCACTAATGTCAAGATGTGTAACCTAACATATGTCACTAGTCTGGTATACAATCCGGTCATGTGTACAATCATATGTCTATTATAATTATGTATACGTACAGTCGGGTAATCACGGTCAGTCACAATACATTAACAGTTTATCATTATTAATTATGTCAGCGAACACCAATTGCCACATGTAATAGACGCATCCCATACTACGCCTATTACACGTATCAATCGAGGTCCTCAGTTATTGAAACTAATCGGTTAGAGACATTATCTGTGTTTTAGTTGGGTCCCGTGCATACCTGGGACCACGGCTCAAACCCCTGGCGCTGAACCAGGACCTACCGTAAGGTAGTCAGGAACATGTATAACAGGTCAGGTACATGTATAACATGTATAACAGGAACAAGAACAGGACGGGTGTCAGTCACCCCACGGGAACCCTGTAGTGAAACCCTCTTTCGGCTGAGCAACCTAAATCCTAGGTCCACCCAAAATACTGACGCTATCTCCTCCATCAATTTCTCCAATCCCAGTATAAGTTGTTTAATGTCATGTTATTAGTTTATCAAGATTATTTAATGTGCATGTTACTTAGATCACTGGGATAACTCAGTGGGTAACAACATAAACATGTGTAATCAGGAAACCAGTATAACAAGATATATATAATGCCAGTGAACAGGATACCGGTATAACAAAACAGGTAATAAGTATAACATAAGAGTTTTGTTCCCGTATACAATATATTCCCAGCAATTATGGTAACATGGACAATATAATTATCAAGTAAATGTCATGTATAATCAGTCAAATTCTTCGGGTAAATCATGATATTTAGAATGAGTAATGACTTGCTGGCATGAATAGAATAATTCAGGTAAAGCATATAATTAATTCAGATTCTCAAATTCATTGACATATATCCACCTTCTAAGTCACCAATAATTAAAGTCAATCAATAGCTGCCATAAAACTCCAAACATGTAATATAGTCACCGATATCAATGAAATCACTCCCATAATAACTCTATCTGCAATAACTGAAGTAGTCAAGATCAAATCATGAATATCCAACTAAACTCTCACCTATTTTATCATTAATAAGAATAATTAAATCTATAGATAATGTCACTCAGAATATCAACTCGTTTAACTACCATCATGAGCCAATCAAATCCAAGATCTAAATATAATTATAGTTTAAGCTATATCACCAATAGTTCCAAATAAAATACTTGCAACTAATAATCCAAAATCAGTATTATGTGATAGATCAAAATCAAGGTAAAGCATCCATGTAAACCTCAAATTAAACTCTAGGTCCATATATAAATCCAAGCATCAAGATCAATTAATCTTAAGGTAATATCTCATTTAATCCACCTTATTGTCCAATTGAATTCTCGTCTGAAACATCATCAAATAAATGTCCGATAATACCTCAAATAAATCTACAAATATGAAGGCCAATCTCAAGATCAATCCAAGTCACACTCTAAGGTGTACGACGACTATCCTAGAATCAAAAATAATAATCCTCCACACATGTAATGATACTGACAAAACTCATATGAACTGACTAAATAGGATGATCACTCACCGAGGTCTCATGAAGGAATACAGGTAAGTGATCACATGAAATGATACAGGTACTCATACAGGTAAAATAAAGCAGATGGTCACATAAAATAAAGCAAGTAGCATATATATATATATATATATATATATATATATATATATATCAAATCATTTATCACAAAATTTTTATTAATTGAAGGGGAAAAGAACACTCACAAAATTCTTTTGTTTGAGAGAGAAGAAGGAAGAACACTCACAAAATTCTTATTTACTTAAAGAAGAAAGAGAACACTCACAAAATAGAATTATAGAAGGAAAAGAAAACACTCACAATACAATTAAATAAAAATTAAACAAAGAAGAGAAACACTCACTAATAAAATTAAATAAAGAAAGGAAACACTCACAACAAAATTAAATAAAATTACACAAGAAAAGAAACACTCACAACAAAATTAAATAATACTAAAATACTCAATGAGAAGATAAAGAACACTCACCTAAAATCCATCCTAAGTCCAGAGCACTGAAATCATAATGCCTCGATAAATCTACATGGTTTATTTCAGTAGAAATTGTTAGATTTTTAAAAGAAAATTTTACTTGGGAGTTACAAAGTGTTTTAATCTTGATTAATTAGTTTAAGGGTTAGGAATATGGTCATCTGAGTCTAATGAATTTAGTAAGTTTAGTTTAAATCAATTTTTAATTTTTTTGTATTTTTAATAGGCTTATAACAATAAATACCTTAACGGGTCTAAATTTACCATTAAGTAAAATTGGCTTTAAAGTGGGTGATTTGAGTTAATTTATATTTGTATCAGTTTAAAATTTTTATCACATAAAGTAGAAGTATTGTAAAATATTATTTATATTTTTCTCTATTTTTGATATTTTTAATAAATTATTTTAATATGCAAATCTTTCCTTTCTTTTATCCTTTCCTTCTTCTTTTCTTTTCCTTTTTTTTAATTTTAACTTGTAGCCCAGGCCCATCTCAGGCCCAGGCCCGTTTCAGGCTGGACCAGGTGGGATCAGGCCTTGTCCAGATTTCCTTTTTTTTTAAAAATCCCTTGTTAAAATTTCTAAAAAAATATGTAAATTAAAATTATGAGTTGTTATATCTTCACATGTATTTTTTTTGTTGGATTTGTGGTTGGGTTTTGATGTATAAAAAATATTCATGGAGATCATGGTGTAGACAGGATGTTTAATAATCTTTTTATATCAAATAAATTTTAAGAGAATAAAATAAATTACTTACTTGGATTTGATCTCCTAGCATGCTCCTCAATTTGTGCACTTCAAGATCCCTTTGTTCATACTTCGCTTGAGGATAAAAGAAAGAAGGAGGTGGGGAGAGTTAGGATTAGGGTTTTCTCTTGAGATAGAACAGAAAGAAAGAGTTTGGGTCTTTATATAGGTTATTAGATATTTTAGAAACCTGAATCTAGTTAAGTTTAGATTGCTTAATTAGTAGTTAGGATTAGAATTGAAGATTGCTAAAAATCTCAAGGAGATCCGATTTAGATATGATTTTAGTTAGGATTTAAATTAGGATTAGTTAAGATTAATGAAAAAGATTTGATAAGATAGGATTTTGATTAGGACTAGGATTGGGTTTTGGGTGAACGGGTAAAAATCTCATGGTAATGGGTTATAGATTATATTTGGGCTTTAGTTAAAAGAAATAAGTAATATGAAGAATAAGAAAATAGAAAGTGGGCTTGCGGGCTTAGTTTTTTTGGGCTTAAAGAAAAATAGAAAAAAGATGAAAATAAGGAAGTGTGCTTGGCTCATGTTGACTTAGCATAAAAAGGAAAAGAAAACAAAAGGAAAAGGAGAATGGGCTGAGCTTAATGGGCTTGGAATGAAAATAATAATACTACACATTAATAATAATTTAAAATAACTAAATATAAGCAATAAGAGTCTACAAGTCATAAACAATAATAATACTAATAATGATACTAAATCAAGTTAATTAATAATAATAAGATAATAGTTAGAATCAGGTAAATATTTTAAAATAATAATATGGTATTATTAAATAGGGGATATTACATTCTACACACCTTAACAAAAATTTCGTCCTCGAAATTTCAATAAAGCGGGGAAATGAATAGAAGATTAAAGTAAGAAATAGATATTAAGCAAATTGAGAAAATAAAAAGAATAACTGATGTTGATATTGTCTTCTCGCCTTCCACATTGCTTCTCGGTGCGTTATAAGCCCTCCACGCTTCCGCTGCGCGCTCTGATTTCTGTTATCGATCAGGTCCAAATGCCAGGTCCAAGAGTCATAATCAGGAGACTAGAACAGAGATGAAAGATAAGATCAACAAGAAAAATATAGATCGCTCCGGAAGGAACATTGAAATCTGAGGCATCAAGAGATTCAAGAGATGGATTTATAAGGGAAGGATGATTGATTCTCAAGTGGACTCAGTATCATCATGTGATAGTATATTGTTGGGAGAGAGGAGATAGAGGAGATGGAAGAGATGGAAGAAGATAGCACAGAGATCGGACGACAAAGGAACAAGGACGGCGCATGGAGCAGGCAATTTGTGCTCCCAGTTATGGCCCGGTTGACCGGTGAAGGAGGCCGGTCGACCGGCGTGCACGGGCGTGCACAGGTTGGAGCGGTCGACCGGCCCCGGTCGACCGACTGAAGTGGCCTCGCTCTCGGGAAGGCGTGGTCGACCGAGCCGGTCGACCGTGGCATGGGTCGATCGACCGGCTGGTCGACCGACGGACGCGGCTAGAGTTTCTTTTAGGATTCGAATTCCTTTTCTGATTGGGATTGAATCCAACCTGGGTTTCCATAAACTCAGGGACTCTGTGGCTATAAATAGAGGCTAGAGGCCTCATGTATTGTATCCCTGAAAATCCCTGAGAGAAACAAAGAATCCCTTGCCTCCCTCAAGTGTTCCCTCTTGTAATAGTTGTATTGATTGTTGAATCAATAAGATCTCTCTCTCCCTTACCCGAGGAGGTAGGCAAGTTTGCCGAACCTCGTTAAATTTGTGCGTTGATTGCTTTTCTCTATTGGTGGGTGTTCCTGCTGCGTTGATTGTTTCTCAGGCTGAATCGAGTCTCCGCCAGGTTGGCCGATTCCTCAAGATCAAGTGGTGGTTGTTGTGTCTCTTCTTCCGCAAACCGCTGCGCATAACGAGTGGTATCTGGGGGGCACAACAAGTGGTATCAGAGCCATGCCCCGAACTTAGTCGTGTGTGTGGGTGATGTTCGACGATGTAGATCCCCCCAATGGCGCAAAGGCGCAATGGGCCTAGCCACCCCACTGGTGTAAAAAGGGGCATAGGCCCCTGTAAAGCTAATGTTGGGCTCTCGAGAAATTTGACAGTGGTGCTCCTTTGCAATGGGCGTGCTGCCTCCCACGCGGTGTAGAGGAGTGACCGACTGCAGTTGGTACTTCACATAAGGCATGCCGTCTTCCCACGCAGTGAAGAGTTGGATCTCGATGGAGCATTTGATCTTCCGGTGTGAAGATAGTTGAGTTTACAGGGAGACTCTTTGTTCGAGGGGGGATTGTTGGGATTTGGGTCGAACAAATAGTCCCACATCGGCTAGACGTGGGGATGGTCTTGGGTTTATAAGGATTTGGGCAACTCCACCTAACAGACTAGTCTTTTGGGATGGTGCCCCGAGTCCTTCATATATGTTATATTACAGTGTAACTATAACTTATTTCAAGTTACCGGTAAGATCTAGATTCTCTTTTTATGTCGAACCTGGCTCTGATACTAAGAAAACTCTATCACGCCCCGCTTCCTAAAATACGCTGAAGCAGAGACGCGACGAGAGTCGGCGACGCATATACGCAAGGAAAATATCTCACGTATACACGCTAAGCCTTAAGTAATCTGAACAAGCTATAAAATCTACCATGATAAATCAATATCTCTGCAATATGACATATAAATATCTAACACAATGATAGCAGATGAATAAAGGAAAGAAATGGCAAAAGGATGCGATATAGATAGAATCAGATAATAACATGAATAAAAGAGTAAGAATACTTAAAATCAAGAAAAGAGATACTCTAGCTCCTGGTAACGCGTACGATCACGCGAACACCTGAACAATATAAGAAGGTGTCAAAAAATCCCTGGACGTGTGAATCCAGGGTCATCAGAAGTGACCTAAAGAGTGTGTGTGTAAAGAAAAAGGTGCTCGTGCTTAATAACAACATAAGCAATAACAACATGATAAACTGAAATAAAAGATAACAGAATAATCAATATCAAGAATAAACTATGAATAATATATAACTGGTATCCTGACCACTAATGTCAAGATGTGTAACCTAACATATGTCACTAGTTTGGTATACAATCCGGTCATGTGTACAATCATATGTCTATCATAATTATATATACGTACAATCGGGTGACACGGTTAGTCACAATACATTAACAGTTTATCATTATTAATTATGTCAGCGAACACCAATTGCCACATGTAATTGACGCATCCCATACTACGCCTATTACACGTACCAATCGAGGTCTCAGTTATTAAAACTGATCGGTTGGATACATTGTCTGTGTTTTAGGTGAGTCCCGTGCATACCCGGGACCACGGCCCTGACCCCTGGCGCAGAGTCAGGACCTACAGCAAGGTAGTCAGGAACATGTATAACAGGTCGGGCACATGTATAACATGTATAACAGGAACAGGAACAGGAACAGGACGGGGTGCCAGTCACCCCACGGAACCCTGCAGTGGAACACTGTTTCGGCTGCACAACCTAAATCTTAGGTCCACCCAAAATACAGAAGCTGTCTCCTCCATCAATTTCTCCAATCCCACTGTAAGTTGTTTAATGTCATGTTATTAGTTTATCAAGATTATTTAATGTGCATGTTACTTAGATCACTGGGATAACTCAGTGGGTAACAACATCAACATGTGTAATCAGGAAACCGATATAACAGGATATATATATATATATATATAATGTCAGTGAACAGGATACCAGTATAACAGAATAGGTAACAAGTATAACATGAGAGTGTTGTTACCGTATACAATATATTCCCAGCAATTATGGTAACAAGGATAATATAATTATTAGGTAAATGTCATGTATAATCAGTCAAGTTCTTCAGGTAAATCATGATATATAGGATGAGTAATGACTTGCTGGCATGAATAGAATAATCCAGGCAAAGTATATAATCAATTCAGATCCTCAAATTCATCGACATATATCCACCTTCTAAGTTACCAATAAGTAAAGTCAATCAATAGCTGCCATAAAACTCCAAACATGTAATATAGTCACTGATATCAATGAAATCACTCCATAATAACTCTATCTCCAATAATTGAAGTAGTCAAGATCAAATCATGAATATCCAACTAAACTCTCACCTGTTTTATCATCAATAAGAATAATCAAATCTACAGATAATGTCACTCAGAATATCAACTCGTTTAACTACCATCATTAACCAATCAAATCCAAGATCTAAATATAATTATAGTTTAAGCTATATCACCAATAGTTCCAAATAAAATACTTGCAACTAATAATTCAAAATCAGTATTATATGATAGATAAAAATCAAGGTAAAGCATCCATGTAAACCTCAAATTGAACTCTAGGTCCATATATAAATCTAAGCATCAAGATCAATTAATCTTAAGGTAATATCTGATTTAATCCACCTCATTGTCCAAATGAATTCTCGTCTGAAACATCATCAAATAAATGTCCGATAATACCTCAAATAAATCTACAAATATGAACCAGGCCAATCTCAAGATCAATCCAAGTCACCTCTAAGGTGTACGACAACTAGCCTAGAATCAAAAATAATAATCCTCCACACATGTAATGATACTGACAAAACTCATATGAACTAACTAAATAGGATGATCACTCACCAAGATCTCATGAAGGAATACAGGTAAGTGATCACATAAAATGATACAGGTACTCATACAGGTAAAATAAAGCAGATGGTCACATGAAATAAAGCAAGTAGCATATATATATATATATCAAATCATTTATCACAAAATTTTTATTTAATTGAAGGGGGAAAGAACACTCACAAAATTCTTTTGTTTAAGAGAAAGAAAGAAGAACACTCACAAAATTCTTATTTACTTGAAGAATAAAGAGAACACTCACAAAATAGAATTATAGAAGAAAAAGAAAACACTCACAATACAATTAAATAAAAATTAAATAAAGAAGAGAAACACTCACTAATAAAATTAAATAAAGAAAGGAAACACTCACAACAAAATTAAATAAAATTACACAAGAAAAGAAACACTCACAACAAATTTAAATAATACTAAAATACTCAATGATAAGACAAAGAACACTCTCACCTGAAATCCATCCCAAGTCCAGAGCACTGAAATCATAAGGCCTCAATAAATCTATATGGTTTATTTCAATAGAAATTGTTAGATTTTAAAAGAAAATTTTACTTGGGAGTTATAAGGGGTTTTAATCTTGATTAATTAGTTTGGGGTTAGGAATATGGTCCTCTGAGTCTGATAAATTTAGTAAGTTTAGTTTAAATCAATTTTTAATTTTGTTGTATTTTTAATAGGCTTATAACAATAAAATACCTTAAAGGGTCTAAATTTACCATTAAGTAAAATTGGCTTTAAAGAGAGTGATTTGAGTTAATTTATATTTGTATTAGTCTAAAATTTTTATCACAGAAAGTAAAAGTATTGTAGAATATTATTTATATTTTTCTCTATTTTTTGGTATTTTTAATAAATTATTTTAATATTCAAATCTTTCCTTTCTTTCATTTTTCCTTCTTCTTTTCTTTTCTTTTTTTTTCTAATTTAACCTGCAGCTCAGGCCAATCTCAGGCCCAGGCCCAGCCCAGGCCGGACCAAGCCTGACCCAGGCCTGGTCCAGATTTCTTTTTTTTGAAAATCTCTTGTTAAAATTTCTGAAAAAATATGTAAATTAAAATTATGAGTTGTTATATCTTCACATGTATTTTTTTGTTGATTTGTGGTTGGGTTTGATGTGTAAAAATATTCATGGAGATCATGGTGTAGACAGGATGTTTAATAAACTTTTTATGTCAAATAAATTTTAAGAAATAAAATAAATTACTTACTTGGATTTGATCTCCTAACATGCTCCTCAATTTCTGCACTTCAAGATCCCTTTTGTTCATACTTCGCTTGAGGATGAAAGAAAAAAGGAGGTGGGGAGAGTTGGGATTAGGGTTTTCTCTTGAGGTAGAAGAGAAAGAAAGAGTTTGGGTCTTTATATAGGTTATTAGATATTTTAGAAACCTGAATTCTAACTAGGTTTAGATTGCTTAATTTAGTAGTTAGGATTAGAATTGAAGATTGCTAAAAATCTTAAGGAGATCTGATTTAGATATGATTTTGGTTAGGATTTAAATTAGGATTAGTTAAGATTAATGAAAAAGATTTGATAAGATAGGATTTTGATTAGGACTAGGATTGGGTTTTGGGTTAATAGGTAAAAGTCTCATGGTAATGGGTTATAGATTATATTTGGGATTTAGTTAAAAGAAATAAGTAATATGAAGAATAAGAAAATAGAGAGTGGGCTTGCGGACTTAGTTTTTTTGGACTTAAAGAAAAATAGAAAAAAGATAAAAATAAGGAAGTGGGATTGGCTCATGTGGGCTTAGCATAAAAAGGAAAAGAAAACAAAAGGAAAAGGGGAATGGGCTGAGCTTATTGGGCTTGGAATGAAAATAATAATACTACCCATTAATAATAATTTAAAATAACTAAATATAAGCAATAAGAGTCTGCAAGTCATAAACAATAATAATACTAATAATGATACTAAATCAAGTTAATTAATAATAATAAGATAATAGTTAGAATCAGGTAAATATTTTAAAATAATATATAGTATTATTAAATAAGGAATATTACAAAAGCTTCTACAAAATCTTTCTACAGAATCTCTCTAAAAAGTTCTCTACTATATTCTATTTTTTAAGTTCTCTACTGCATGTCTTGATAATTGGTCAAAAGCAACATTAAGGAAACAAGAAATTGTGCGGAAAGAAAATTAAGACTTCATGGAAATGATGACCACCAGAACAGAAGGAAGCAATTGATGTAAGGTACAGGGATTAAGGTAAGAGAATTACGTGGGTTTTGATTCCTCTAAACCCCAAGAAGTGTCGTAGGCAACTTAATTATAGTAAGGATTAGGTTCAAGCCTTTTTTATTTTTTAATTATTTTGTTAATTTTTCTTATGTATAAAAATTATTATTCAATGGAGTACAAATGCTTCAAGAATAAGAACCCAAAAAAAGGAACTGGACCGAAATTGGAACCGGCCAGCCCCGGTTCGATTCTGAAATCAAAACCACTAGTTCCAGAACAGGGGTCAGGTCTACCCGTCGCTGCAACCATGCTGCCACCATCATTAGCATCATTAGAGCTCATCAACAATGATCCAGATCTCTTTCCTCATTGCCAACATCGACAACATCACCCGCTAACTTCATCGTCAACATCACCGCCACCATCGACAACCTCGATAGCACTAGACGGCCTCGATAACATCCTCCGCCATTTCCCTTCAATCCTTGTGCCGACACCTCCTCCCCCGCCACCCCCAGGCCGTTGATTGACCATCGCCTCTACAGTGCCCTCGCCCACTCACCGACGTCGATAAACTCTTGACGATCTCGACAGAGCTCGTCGACCTCAATGTTGAACTCCCTGACGTCGCCACTGCCTGATCTCATCATCGTCCCTCCCTCTCTGCCCTCATCCTCATGCACAGATCATCACACCCACCACCATCGTCTCTCTGTCGCCTCTCTCAGATCTCAAATCTCATCACCACTGATCTCATAATTCTGACTTCATTCGCCAACCTCATCGGTCCTCTTGTCGTCATCGTCGGCTTCACCGTTGACCTCATCAGCCCGCCGCCATGACTAGCAACGACTACCCATCTGATGTTGTCGCTGCCAGGCTGTCACTGCCCGACTTCTCTACCACGATGCCGTACCTGACAATCCTTAGCGTTTTCTCGATCCCTGACAATGGTAGAGTTTTCCCAAAGCGGGTCTGAACTCAAGACCTGAACCGCCATCAACTTTGGCTCTAACCTGAACTGCCGTCATTCAAAACTCTCATTTGAGTTTGGGTTTAAGTAATCGATCTGACCCAGTAGCGATCCAACCTGATCCGACAGCTCTGACTGAGCTGACTCGAGCCGCAGCTCGGACCCGAGCCGACCTGAATCACTCAGTTTAGGCCTGAGTTGACTTAGCAATCTGACTCAGCCTCGGTTCTATCTGACTCAGTTGTGACTCAGTGCAGACTCGGTTGTGACTCGGTAAATTCAATCTGGGAGCTATTTCAAGCCCGATTCGAGCTGTTCTTGAAGCTGTCTTCTTCTAGTCACGTTCAATTCATGCTGCAGTTGTTCCAGAATTTTCCTGTAAGAATTTCAGTCATCAGTTGTGGAGAATTGTCTAAAGGCTCTTACAGGACTTATACTTAAACGTGAACTACTTATCTCCTCAGGTGATCTTGTAATTTGATCTAATTTTTTAACTATTCATTTCAAGCAAATTCAAGGGTTATGCATTTATTTGTAGTTTACATGCTTAACTGTTGATGTTTATTGATCTCATGCATCGGTTGCTTAACATCATCATTTAGGATCACATTTTCTTGCATATAGAGATTGAGACTTTTAGGATTGTAATTTCATCATTTAGTGCATGTATTTAGTTTTGTCTGAGTCTAAAAACTTTGCATAATTATTCACTTGTTTGTATTGCTGCATTGCAGTCTGTCCTAAGTTAGATTGTAGATTTGTCTAAGCTTAGCACAAGGTCTTGGCATCCCCTAGAGTCAAGAAGCACAAATTCACAATATTATATTAGAGAGTGTAATTATTATCCTTGGCTTGAGTCATGATACACGGATTCATGTCATACTAGAGAGTGTAATTATTACAACTAGCGTGAGTCACGAAACACACAATCTCGCACTAGAGAGTGTAATTATTATAGGCGTGAGTTACAAAATACGGAATCACAACATCGCATTAGAGAGCATAATCATTATAATAGACGTGTTGCTAGGAGGGAAAAGTCCAACGAGAAAGCAATGTAGTACCTCTCGATTTTTATGGTGCATATGATTCTCGCAAATTTTGTGATTAGATAGCACACCTGGACTATTATTTTAACTTGTATGAATTTTTTGATGCATGTAGAGTCCAGTTTGTTAAGTAAAACCAAAAGTTTTAGCTCTAAATTATTGGATTATTATAGAAAGATAACTAGAAAAGACATACTCCGGACCTATATAGATATGAGATGAAATGAAGAAAAAGCTTAAGAAAAATTTTATTCCATCTAGATCCCGAGTTTTTAAAGAGTTGTTTTATCTACGTCAGGAATACTTGTCTGTTTTCGTGTATAAGCTTAAATTTGAGAAGCTTGTATTTGAATATGACTTTCAGATAAATTATCTTCCTACTATACATATTTTTTATATTGGATTGAGACTTGATTTTAAAAGAGAGATGATCTTACAAGTCATGAAGTTTGTCAAAGAGACATTTGTTTTAGCTTTAGAGCTAGAATTATCCACTTTTAAAATCAAAGAGCAGTATTCTACGTGTGCGGGATATGGACACCATGCTTATGGGTGCCCCACAATTAAGTGTTCAAGTGTGGAGAATTTAAACATTATGATTATAGTGCCCCTCGAAGAGTCAACATACTGATAATGTGTAACGGCCGATCCCGCGGGTATGGAGACGTTACTGCGACGTATATACGTAAGTCAGAAATACCCTTACATATATACACTAAGCATTAGTAAATAAAAGAATCTGAGTACGGAAGTACGTGGTGCATTATACATTCCAGCATATAAGTATAATTATAAAGTTAACCTAGGATATGACACAATATTACAAGAATATTATATCACCGATAGGCGCAAATGCGAGAACACAAAGAGATGAATAATTATGAACAGTACAAAGGGCGCTCTCAAGTTACAAAGGAAAACTCGAGCGACAAATAGGGGGCCTAAAAGGATGGGTCTCCAGACGGTCTGTCGATAATCCACTCTTCTACTATGCTACTCTGATCAGCAACTGAAACAAATCCACAAGCTTCAAGCTCCAGGATCTGGACATGAGAATCCAGGGGAGTCAGAATCGATAAATCCAAGTCATAAGCATGTGTTGAAAAATCGTGTCATGAGTATAGGCATACAGGAGCAGGCAGAGAGATAATAAATGATAACAAGCAGAGAACATGCATGGTATAATATGATAAGAGCAAGAGACTGATGGTATAGAACACAAGTGATAAGGTAGGATGTAAACAGCTATAATATAATAATAGTAGTAATAATAATAATAACAAAACCAAAAATCTGAAGTAAAAAATAATGAAAGCAAATACAACAAAACCATCAGTACAAACCCAGTTTACAACTTCATGAGATAAGTATGTCGAAGGTATAATCCAGATAAGAAAACCTTCATCTATATACCATATATCTCACGTCATCGTAAACTAAGTTAATACAACCCGAATTACAAAATATACAACAAATTATAATTGGCATCTTTTATTATTATCACCTGTCTTACTCAGATGTCTAGGTATGTGGACTAGCGTCCCGGCACACATATATTCACATCTGAGTGAAGCAAGATTGTTATCAGAAATTGATGATTAGACCCATGATTATGTTTACAATGGATTCTGTGCATATACGGAGCAACGACCAAATTAACCTGACATTTAGCCAAGTTTGTGCCGTGAAGCACTTAAGATGAATAGATTACAAGAGCCGGGTGTAAGAACTATCCCGCCCGGAACACTTGGGGCCCACAGGTAGAACCTCAAGATTTTAGTGGCACAACATCCTTATACCATTGTAAACGAACCACAATTGAAATCCATCAGTTTTTCTTTACCTGGTATAAGTTGACCTTTTTATGATTTATTATGTAATCATCAATTTACAGGAATAGCAGGAGCAGGATATGATCAGGAATTTAGGAGTACAAGAGTACATATATAATAGGAGTACATGAGTACTACAGATTCAGGTTACTGTATATATAATATAGGATAACAAGTCACTGTATTTATAATACAGGATAACAAGTATAGGATTCCAGTAAATATAATAATCACAGGTCAAGTATTAACATGATAGGTGGCAGTTGATAAGTAATACCATAACAGGAGGCAGGTGATAAGTGGTAGCACGTCAGGTGATAGCATGTAGATGACAGGTATTGAGTAATAGCATGTCAAGTGTTAACATATCAAGTATGTATATGGTAAGTGATAGATTAATAGTTGAGCACAATCAAGTAGAACTGAACAAGCTGGAGGCACAGACAACGAACAGTGTTTAGTCACTAAAGCGTTTGGAGGAGTTACCGGGACGACTCAGCTTAGGATGCGAGTAGAAAATTCGGCAGCATCCCGCCAAGGCAAATCTAGTGAATAGCGCTGGGTGCTAAACATACCTATCAGGCGAAGCATGAGAGACCTGATGGTCTAAGTGCACTGCTCTTTCGAAGAAGTGGGCGAGAGAGCCTGAGGACTAGTGTACACTTGGAGTTTAGACACACTCTCAGTAGCTACAACGAAACTCATAAGGGCACAGACTTAAAACAAATTGGTTAGCTAGCCCGGGAGTGGGTAGAAACTCAGAGTCGGTACAAAGGTACCTGCATGAGATATTAATACCACACAATCAAGCATATAAACAGGCAGTAACTAGACCATCTATATAGTGTGTGAAGCCCGAAGGCTGCGTGTAAGCCCATAAGGGCTGAAGTAAGCCCGGGGTCTAAGAACACTCTCAGTAGCACCACAAAACCCATATGCGTACAAGGCCTAGACCAATTGGATAGCCATTCTGGGAGTGGACAGAAGCCCCGAAGGCTATACAAGGAAACTTGCATGGTTAGTATCACCACGTGCACAAATATCATATCGATTACACTATTACAAGCATTCGGACACAGGATACATCATATACATCATATGACACCGGTACATGCACACAACTCAGTACAAATATATAGGACCACATACACACACCCATCACAAACCCAAATACAGTACAAACTCAACGATGTGAGGAAAGACACTCGCCTAAAAGATAACTTCACGGAAACGTCGCGTGCACGAGTTTCGAAGAGAGAAAAATCATCGAAGTGAAAACGAATAGGGGCTTGGCCCCAAGGGGTGGCCGGCCCTAAAGGGGGTGGGGCAGCTCATGGTGGTGGCCGGCCATGAGGAGAGAGAGGAGAGGGTGAAGGTGATGGTGTTAGAGTTGATGGTGGTGTTATTTGGTGGTGGAGATGGATTTTGAGGAGGGAATGAAAAGGAAGTTGAAGGAGGTGAAGATGATGGTGATGTTGGAGGTTGAAGTAGTGTTGATGGAGGTGGTGTTGTGATGGTAAAAATGAAGATGGCGGTGATAGGGAAGGAAATAGAAGAGGTGGTGGTGAAGATGGAGGATTTGTTGTGGTGGTGGTGATTTTGGAGGAGAATGAAAAGGAAGGAGATGGAGATAATGGGGAGGGTAATGTAGGAGCTTGAAATAGTGGTGATGAGGGTGGTGTTATGGTGGTGATAGTG